>APFE030688318.1:31264-104198 GCA_000404065.3 Pinus taeda
AATCTGGTTGGATAATAGAAATAGCACAAAACAATGCTTCCACATCCTCATCCTTGAAGAGTCTTCCCATTCGGTAAGGTCACCATTTTTTAAGTGCATATGGTATTTCCAACATTTCCTTCTCATAAATAGCTTGCTTGAGATGTAGAAGTAAAAATACCCAATCACCTACATCAAAACATTTTTCACTACGATGTTGATCTACCTCTTGTTTCATTCGATTTTGCACCAAAGTGGCATTGTCCTTTAAAAGTTAGAGAACTTGTTGTTGATGCTCGATGTGATATTTCACTACTTGGACCTTTTTCTTCTTGGTATGTCCTTCTATATTTAGAGTTTGAGGAGTGGTAATTTCTTCCAATCCTTTACAAGATATGGTCGGACTCATTTCTTGATGCTCGATGTGATCTTTCACTTCTTGAACATTTTTCTTCTTGATATGCCCTTATATCTTGATAGTTTGAGGAGTGGTAATTTTGACCAATGAATTACAAGATATGGTTGGATTCATTTCTTTCTCGATGTGATCTTTCACCTTTTGCACCTTTTTCTTCTTGATATGTCCTTCTATCTTGAGAGTTTGAGGATTGGTAATTCTTGCCAATGTTTTACAAGATATGGTCTGATTCATTTCTTCTTTCTCTAGGGTTGGGTCCTGGCGTATATCCTCTTCTTTTGATGTTTCTTGATCCTTTTCTTCCTCCTCTCCATACTCTACGTAAAATAATTTCTTCTCAACACACTTATGACCTTTAGTGCATTTGCTATCACAATTGTAACAAATCCCTTTTTCTCTTTTTTCTTCAATTGTTGTTGTGTAACCCTTGTAGGTTGTGGAAGGCTAGAAGAAACAACACTTCCATCTTTATAGTTGTAAAGGTAAGACTTCCTTGTTGCCATAATTTTACTTTCCACTATGTAACAAAGCCCTTTTATTCTTTCCAATTTTTGTGATGTTTCTCTACAGAAGGTGTTGCTCTTTCTATCCTCATAATGTGCTATCATTTCCTCCATGAAAATTGACCATGTAACAAGTTGTTTACGAGAAAAAAGCCCTTTATACCATAAAAATTGATCCAGTTCTAAATATGAAGATGCAATACATACCTTTTGTAATAGTGGTACACCATGTAGATCAAAATATTGCTCCATCTGAAGTATCCAATTCACCGGATCCTTGCCATCAAACTTCCTCATCTTGTGTTTTCTTGATTTTAGGAGCTTGATCTTGAAATGACTATAACTCTATACTTTCAGATCTTTAAGTTCTAAAATTGTAACCTGCAGTAGCCCTCTGTGTCCTATTTCCAATGCCACCAGTCTGATTCAAATTGGATTCTACAAGGAATAGTTATGCCAAATCTCCCACAGTGACCTGATTATATACTAGTTCAGTAGAGCAAAATTGTACGATGTGCCAAGAGTCATTGTTTTGACCTTTGGCTCTGACAAATATACACAAGAAACTACAGTCCGTCCTCTTTCTGTACCTTCCTACAAAATTTCAGTCTGATTATTAGAGAGAAAGTTATGACGATTTTCCCCAGGTCACCTGTTTGGAATGTAATTCAGGAGTCTACAAAAATACCAACTTCCTCAAATCATATCTCTACAAATATAGTGCGAAAAGCTCTAAAATTCGAACCCAAGCTTCAATGTGATTTCATCTCAAATGGCTTTTTGTTTTAGGTTCTGAAACATCGCAGAAAAAAGGTATAGTGAAAATGCCACTATGACCTGTTTGGAGTAGTAAAACCCTAGAATCCAAAGCTTTGATACCAAATGTTATGAAACCAGCTCACAAAAAGATAGAAAAGAGAGATCAATGCCTTAGAATTCAGCCTCTTCGTGGGGGAAACCTCCTTTACATTACACAAACGAACAATTCTTGGATGATACAAATGAAAATACCTCCTTTCTATATATAGGGGTCTAAGGGGTCATAATATAATCAGAGCTAACATAACAATAATAATGTAAGGGCATAATAATAACAATAGTGGGCTTCTATGGTGCACAATAGTAACAATATGGGCACTACATGGGTACATCAATATAATAAGGGGGTTGTACTAATAACAATAAGGGGTTAAACTAGTAGTATAGGGGCCTAAAAAAATCATCTTCATTTTCCTGAAAATTCCTTTTGAATCCAATAGCTCAAAACAGTCTAAGAAACACACAAATCCCCTTGCAGCTCCTGGTAGAAATACATGTAACCTGTCTGGATGAAAGCTTGTGTGAAGCTAAGGTTGTCCATGATCAGTTAAAGCTCTATAGGCTCCTATCCAAACACATAGCCTTCATTTTATGCTTTCATCTTCATGGCAATTTCCCTTTGTAACCCAAACTACCCTCTTAAAAATATGACAGTTGCAAAGAACTCTCTGGACAACAAGTTGTTTGTCACAAAGTTAACTTTTCAATGGTGGCAGCTAACTTATACATGCAAAGGTTGAAAATTAAATGATAGATAGGAGCTTGGGTAACTTGTTTCAGGAATGATATTCGAATGTGGAGAGAAAGGTGACAAAATGAGGGAGTGGAAAGCAACAACCACTTCATTAACCAATAAAAATAGCTCTACTTTTCCTGAAAAAGAAGGTTTCACTCTTGAGACCCTATCTCTTGATCGTTGATATTTGTTACAAAAATGGAGGAGGCTTTTGTAGACAAGAATATCTATAAGAAAAACCTCTTTCAGTTTTCAAAAATAAGATTTCAATTGCTAAAGAACCCCCTTGGAAGTTGACTACTAAAAACAGAAAAAAAAAAAAAAAAAGGGTTTTTGCCTCATAATGCGCTATGAAATTAGCTTGTTTTCATAGCGCAAATCACCTTTTTGAACTAGCTACACTACGAAACTGTGGATTCCTGTATGATTGCAAAAATATAACCCTAAACTTAATGGAATGACTTCTAAATGGAAAATGTGACCTATTTGACCATGAAGTGAACCTAAAGGACTTTATTTGGAAATGAAAGATGACATTTTAAGACTTCAAACCCTATCAATTACCCTTTTATCAAGACTAAAATGACTTTTAGACCTCCTTGAAATCATGACCAAAAGAAAATTTGAGACAATGATGTTTTTGAAATTTTTTGGGTGATAACAGTCCCCTTGAAGAGGTTGATTATGAAGTTGTTGATCTATCTTTTATATCTTTTTTTGAGTTGGTTCATAATAGATGCCCCTTATTAGGAGGGGTCACATCCATCAATCCAAGCTACTCTCTGAAGACCAAGAACTTCCCTTTCGAAAAAGCCTTGGGGAGAATATTTTCAATATTCTCATATGTTGATAAATGGTGGCTAATGCCTCCTCTCTACACAATGTCTTGAATGCAATGATATTAGATCTCTATGATCTTGGACTTGTCATGAAATACAGGATTCCATGTTGGACGAATCCCACTCTAGTTGTCGCAATATATCACTATAGTGTACAGGAGCTACTCAAATATCTCTCTAAAGAGCTTCCTCAATAAAATAGCGACTCTCCCTCGGCGGTACTTAGTGCTACAGAATTTTGTTTCCTACTCATCCAAGGTATCATGGAAAATCCAAGACTAAAATAACATCTAGATATACTATTTCTATTAATAATGTTTCTTGCCCAGATAACATTAGTATATCCATGAAGTCGAACATCTCGGTAGAATATCTCAAACCAAGGGTAATCGTCCCATGCAAGTATCTCAAAATTTGTTTGGCAGCAACCCAATGTGCATGGATAGTCTCAGTCATTAATTGACTCAATGTGTTCATTGCATAACATATGTCTGGATGTGTGTTCACTAGGAACATCAGAGCCCCAATCAACTTTCTATACTAGGATGGATTCGTTAAATTGAGTCTTATAGCTTCTCCACATATCTTCTTGAAATTCATTTCCATTGGAGTGGGTAGCGACTTACATTCTGTCATTCCAAACCTTTCCAACAACTTTACAACATATTTTCTTTGTGTAAGGAAAATCTCCCCGGGATTTTTCCACACCTCAAGGCCTAGGAAATAATGCATGAGTCCAAGGTCCTTCATCTCAAATTTAGAGGCTAGATCACTCTTACACTCGATCATCAGGGGCTCACTACTTGTCAAGATTAGATAGTCAACATATAAAACCAAAATCAACAACATACCTTGGACTACCCTGAAGTAGAGGTTGTTATCAACATTGCTACTTGTGAATCCTAGCTTCATCAAATAACTATCTATGCAGGTGTACCAAGATTTGGGGACATGCTTCAAACCATATAATGCCTTCTTCAACCTGAAAACATGTATATTTTGGTCCTCTACTTCAAATGCCTGTGGTTGCTCAACATAGATTTCTTCTCGTAACATGCCATGAAGAAATGTTGTCTTCACATCTATCTGATGAAGGGTCCATCTCTAACTTGTAGCAAGGGAAACTATCGAACAAACGGTTGTATATCGAGCCACAGGTCCAAATATAACGTCATAATCTTCTCCCTCCTTCTCGGAGAATCCTCGGGCCATGAACCTTGCCTTATATTTCTCAATGCTCCCATCGACTCCATGTTTGATCTTGAATATCCATTTTGAAGTCACCACATATTTCCCCTTTCGTCTCATCACAACATTCCATACGTCATTCTTCATAACTGATTCATATTATTTGGCCATAGCATCCTTCCAAACTTGATCTTTCACAAATTCTTCAAAGGTGGTAGGTTCGTCTTGAATCATGGTACTTATAGTTGCAACATATCCCTAGTATTGGCATGGCTTCTTGCTTTCTCTAAAAGATCTATGAGTGGGAACACATCTCTCATCATCTTTTAATGGGTCACGAAGCCAAAGTGGTATCTTATTGGTAGGAGGATCACTTGGAGAAGGATCTAAGGGGTCCATGGGCTCCATGGGATCATCAACAATGTCTCTTTTGGATTTAGGCATGGAAGGACCATCTAAGATATCCATGTCATCAACCTTCTTCTTAGGAGGAAGAGATGGAGGAAAGTCCTCTTGATGGTCAAAATTGATTTCCTCAACATTGGGGGAAAACCACCCAGTCAGGGCCCCATTTACACCCTTTTCCATTTTGGATAGTGGCTCCGACTGGAATTATGGGACTAGTTACCCTTTCACAAAAAATTGTATGTAATTGGATGTGTGGTGGTGATAATAGGATCTAAGGATTATTAATATATACTAAATATCTAGCTTTGAATTACTATAATCTATTATATTACCCGGCCAACCTGAAATCATATGTGTTAGAAGATCTCCAAATAAACATAAAAATGTAGATTATTATGTGATTATGATATTTAACTCGATTAAATAAAATTAATTTAATTAAATAGTTAATTTAGATGAAGCATCACATATGATATATATCTTGTTGTTCACTATATGGATACAATCTCATTCAAACTTGTCAAAAGTGATCATGAAAGACTGATAAAAGTATACATACATGAACAATATAAATTAATAAAAGACTTCCTTTCAAAGAAAAGAAACAAAAGAAATGGATAATAGTACCTGAGAGACTAAGATTCTACTCATTCTGAAACTGTTAGTGGTTCAGCTTTATTATAAAAAAACTTAAATACAAAAGTGCAATTCAAGCCTTTTCTTCTCAAAATTTAGAACCCCTTCTCTAATCTCAGAGAGGGAAATTTATAACTAAAATAGAAAGGGATCACAACAAAATCTCTTGAAACTTATCACCAAAACTATCACAATAAAATACCAAAAATAAAATTGTTACAACAATTTTGAACTTAACATGAAGATTTCCAAATAGTAAGTTGCCATAGCTTGTAAAGTTCGAGAAGACTGGTGAGATCGGTCGGATGTTTTGGCTTAGTCTACATCTGACTAGTAAATATGGAAGCCTTCATAGGTGACGTCATCTGCATGGTGACATTTTATAGGCTCTTGAGTACCAACCATTGACTATGAGGCTTTATGATAAACTGTTAGTGATGCTCAAGATCAACCTTGGATAACTGCTCGATCCTTTCAACCATTTTTGTACCATGTTCCAACCAATATTTCAATAGTATTTTGACATATAGAAGAGAATATTCAGAGCAAGTGGAGATGAGATTTTCTTGTAGCAAAGAATCATTTACAGATTCAATAATAGAAGTGGATAGATCTCAAAATTCATTAATTGCAGCCTCAGCTTGCTTCATCCTTATTTCCCATTCTTGGAAAATAATAGACTTATGAGTGTTGGGTGCAAAAAGGTGTCTTTTAAAACTCCTAATTGCCTCACATTAATTATCAACCTGGGTAAGTCTTTTTGTTTCAGGAGTGTACACAATATGTGCAAGGTATAAATCTGAAGAGTAATGTTTCTTAAATTGCAGTGTAGATCTTTCAAATACAAGAGTAAATGGATGCTTTTAATAATCCCAATTGCAATTAAAGAAAACTTAATCCTCTAATGAAATGAAATCAAACATTCATCAAAGTAACAACAATCATCAGTCGAGGATACAGTAGTGATAACACATTCCTCTTTTAATTGATTTAATCTAAATCAAACACAATCCTCAATAACCAATACAAGCAGTAAACGATCCCAATCTGAGAGCTTCAACAACGATAGTCAATACTCTTTACAGTTGATGATCTCAAACAGAATATGTAATTAAATAACTGAATCTGAAATAATGGTAAACTAAATCAGAAACACTACTACGAATTATACAAAGCAGAATGATTCTATTAAGATTGGAAAATAAGAAACAGCAAAGCGATACAATTGCAGAAAGTGAGAATTCAATCAAACCATCACACTGCAGAAATCAGAAATGCATGATACAGGAACAACAAGTGAATCCACCAGGGGCCGGGCCCTTAGCCACCAGTGAATACCGTAAGATTACTTCAGGAAATGCGAAGGAACAACAACTGTCTTTATATATTAATCATTGAACTTGAGTGACATTACAATATGATCACATTCTCTTGACAATACAAGTCTGTAAAGTAAAATTACAATTTGAGATAACAGAGATCCATCCCCTTTCCTCCTATCCTATCCTATCCTATCTATAATAATCCCTCTAATAATCTCCTCTAATCATCCATCATGAATCCCCTTCCTTGATCTTTGTTCTCATTTAAATACATAGAGAGCAGAGAGAAGTTATAATAGATATGATTAAAATATGATTCCCATTACAAAATTGGATTGTTCACAACAAATTGATCAACAAGATCATATCTGAAATATCTTTCCATCAGCATTCAACGAGAACAGGTCGAATTTGGTGTTGCAACTGTGATAATTTGGAAACTGGCCGCAACAACGAATCTGAGAAAAACGTTTTCATAGAACCTTCTGTTTCTCTTAATATGGACTGAATTTGGGCAAAATTCCCATCGAAAAACTAACTTGGTCCATTATGGACAAAACCCATGTTTCGGATTTTCCAGATTCTTCTCCATTTTCCCAATACGTCCAATGAAAAATTGTCACTTCTTATTCCAGCGAATTTCTGAGTTGGAATATTTAATGATGAGCTGGAGATCAAATCTTCAATCTAGAAAATATCTTGGAGCCTAAAATGGTGAGTGATGTTACAACCAATTTATTAACAAACCATCATTGGTAAAATCATGCATAATAATCGATTTATTAAAAATAAAGGAGAAGAAATAATATTTATCCATAAGAGCATAAATAATTATAAAATGGAATTATATGATAAATCATGATAAATGACATGATAAAGAGGAGTAGAAATAGATGAAATAGGTGTTCAAAAGTGATAATAATAATGACATATTAACGGCCCAACAGTGAGCTTCACCATTTTTAGGTAAATTTTCCTTTCTTCCTTTTGTGCTTTCTTTCCAAGTCAAGAAATCTCGTAACTGCTCATTTACCTGATCAAAGTTGCTCATCATTTCAGAAACTTCATCAACAAGCATATTTCCTATTTTGAATTGATCTTGGATTAACATGAGTTTATTACAAAAAAATTTCTATTGATTCCTAAGTAAAGAATTCAATTCCTTGCCTTCGTGCTTAAATTATGTCAATTTAGCAAGGATGGATTGCAGTTGCTATAATATTTGTTTGACTTCCTTGATTTGGTTCTCCTTGATCTTTATTTCTTTATCATATTGCAGATTCAGAGCCTAAAACTTTTGTTGCAATTCAGTCAATTCTCTTTGCCACTGTTCACTAATCTTCCTTTTCTCTGCGTTGAATGTTTTCTCCATAATGGAAATTTTCTCCTCTTTTTCTTTTAAAGTCTCTAGAACCTCTAGTGATTTGTCCCTAGAGGTAGAGGCATACGCTCTTGTGAATTGAGTTAGCTTTCCTAGTTCATATGTCGATGCAGTGGAAGAACCTATCCCCAGGACCTCAAAGGGAGTAGCCTTTCCAAGTACTAGTGCTTGAGACTGATCAAGCTTCTTTTTCTTTCTACCCCTTTTGACTACAACCTTATGCTAAGGACTATAAAAATATATCCAATGGAGGAATTTCCTCCATTTTGAGGATAACCTCGGAGATAGGATAAGCTTGTATGACTTCAACATATTTCTTCTCCTGCATAGAATATTTAGGATCAATAGTCTTTTCTAATCATGTACCTTGTTTAGTACCCTTAAGAGTACTTAGAACATTGTTGTGATGTGAGGAAGTTTTGTTTTGAGCATATGTGGCCTCACACTAAATCTGTGGATTGATAATCATATCAAATTCATCCCAGGCTTCATTCAATTTAGGATTACTAACAAATCCTTCTTCATTTGAAGTGGAAGAACTTATAATAACATTTTTTCGACCCTGAGGAGGAAGTTTTGGCTAGGAAGAGGTTCTAGTCTAATTGGAAATAATACTCTCTTTCAAAAATGGCATTTTCTAAAGAGGTAATTGTAACCTATCGAGAGGCAAGGTGGCTAACCTAGAAGTCCTAATATGATAAAATTCATTTTTCTCCTCCAATGTTAATTGTTCATCAAACTGATTTAGCATTGTGACATAGGAGGGAGCCTAAGCAAAAAAATGATCAAATTTATCCTTTTCATGAATAAATTGTCTAATCCCTTGTGATGTAGTGACAATCTTGACAATCGAGCTTGGATCATACAACTTGTTACATATGGTAGCCATTTTAAGAGCTTGAATGACTAGGATTTCTTTTTCATCATGATGATAGTTGGCCAATGAAAATATTCCAAATCTCATGGGGAAAAGGCCATGATCTCTTACTAGAATATTTTAGCACTTTAGTAATTCCATAGCCTACAATCTGATAGGCCACTTCTCTGCAGACTAATTTGTCCAAGATAAATAAGGGAAAAACATGGCATTGAGATTGACTACCCCAGACTCTGATATGAGTAAATAGTTCTTCTTTGAACCAATTTCCAACCCTAAAAAGATTATGCATGGCCTTTGTGACATTCTAGATTGTCAAGATTCGAAAATAATTTCACAGACAGGAATCATGACTTTATGGAAAATTTGGTAGAAGTGGCTGAAATATCTTGTTTCACACAAAATTTCATGATAAATATGAGTAGACATAGGGTCTTGGATGGTCCATTTTGATCCCATTGCAGGGAAATCAATAGAAATTCATAGGGAATCTATAATGTAAGCAGACATGAGGAAGGGAGGAAGCTTGTTCTCAAAGACATTTCGGGAATACCAGAAAGCTAAAATGTGGTTGGCTAAATTATCAAAAAGAATAGTATCCCAAAATACATAACCCTTGGAGGCCCCATCAATTAAAGTTACCCAGGTGTCAAGGAATTTCAACATGTTAGGGTAGGCATATAATTGACAAAACATAGCAATGACTTGAGAAAAATGGGATGCAAGAGAATCAAGTGAATACTTACCACTTTCCTCAAAAAATTTCTTGTTGGAGTATTTTTTCCAATCTTTGATTGAATCTGTCGAGTTTCCATGTTCCTTTATGAAGGCTTCAATGTATTTCTTATTGTAAATGCATTGAGCATCTGGCAAGTGGTACATACTATGGAGGTATTTTTCAGTTAAGGATCCAATGACTGTTCCTTTTCTTGTGTGAATTTTCCTCTCTGAAATGTCCAAATTGTCCACCACCCATCGAACCATGTCTGTATATGGTAATAACTTCAACCTTCCCCAATTCTATGGAGAAATAAGTTGGTTGCATCCCTCTCAGTGGCCTCTAATACCGGATGTTTATCATTTGTTGTTACTGTTCTGACTGTAACTCTCAACCCTTCATCCTCAAAGTATTGATATATCACTTGTTATGAAAGCAGCTCAAGAAAAGATAGACAATATAGATCAATGCCTTAGAATTCAGCCTCTTCAAGGGGGCAACCTTCTTTACATTACATAAATGAATAATTCTTGGATTATTCAAATGACAAAACCTCCTTTCTATATATATGTTACACAAAAAATTGTCACCATGACTTTCTATAGTTTGTGTGAGTCCATCACCACTCATACGTACCTCCTTTGCAATTCTTAAGCCTCAGCTCTTCATGTCAAGCCTTGAAAATGGGAGAAATACCTTAAAAATATCTTAAATCTTAGTTTTGCACTTTCTCCTAGCATTGCCTGCGGTGCCGCACCCAATGGTCATGTCCCCTACGACCCTGACCGCTCCGTCTGTTAAGTGATGGGCGCGAACCCCTGTAAAAGTTAAAAAGGCATGAGTTCGCTCTTAAAAACTCACCTTGGGTCACTTCTGGACGCTTCTAGAAGGAATATTACGCTGGCAAGTCTACTCCACCTTGGTTCATCCATTCCATAACTAAGGGAGCTAACTCCATGATATGAGGTGCTTATCCCATTGAAGGAGGAACTTATCCCTTCAATGTTGGACCTGCAACTTCCTCCATTTGCACTATAAATTCAGGTATTGGGCTGGTTGTAGGAGAGGTGGAAAGCTGAAGATTCTTGAGGATAAATGCTGCTGGAAATTAGACTTCCTTTTTGAGCTTGTGAGAGGAGAGATCACATACCTTTCATTTCATTTGGGAAGTGAATGAGGCTTGTCAAAGTAGAGGAGATTCCTGCGGGACCCTGGAAAGAGCTTATGCAACATCAAGGCAAAGGTTGTAAGGTTCTTTTATTCATAAAGTTAATACAATCAAGTTTATTTTTCTCAATGAACTGTCTCTAATGGTTTATTTTATGAGCTCCTTGATCTTCAGAATGAACATGTTTTATTATAGTATCTATGCAGGTGTTCTTTGATGTGTTTTTGTTTGTGTATGCAGGTTATTAAAAGGGAAGTGCTTGAAGCTATTGGAACAAAGTTGATGCAAAAAAGCGTTGGACCGAGGTAGGGTCTATTACACCTCTTAGTTTCCATTTATGAATTCAAACATGTTTAGAGAAAATTAGATTTGTTTATGCTGCTTGTTGCTAGATATCATTTGATACTAGGGAGATCGGTCTTGTCTGCAAGAACGATGTATCCGGCCAACAAATTGGCGACCATACTGGGGACTGGTTTTGGTTTTTGATTTGTCTTTGCTTTGACTTGAGAAACTTGAGTTTTGGTTTCTGATTTTTCCTTTATGTGTGTGGGATTGGGTACTTGTTAGATCCTGGTTTAATTTTTATTTTTGGATTTTTGGAAGAGGATCGCACCTTCTACGTTAGGTACAGTGCGGACCTGTCTGCACTGTTACAGTATAACACAGAGCGGTACCGCACCTGGTTCTATTGGGAGCCTGCAGACCCTATCAAAGTTTGAAAACCTAAGATCCTTCCACCCAGTTAGGTTTAGTTTTTCTCCATAGCTGTTAGTTTATGCCCAGATCTGCACTTGTCTTGACAAAAGTTCCTTGTGAGTTAGTTTTCATTGGCATTCTCGTTTGAAGTGATTTTCTAGAAGTTTTGCCGGTTGGATTTATTTTTGCTTGGTCTTCGTAATAGCTTAGAGATCAGAAGCCTTAGAGCCTTAGATCACCCTGGTATCTATGGTCCTCTTTCTGAGTTTGACTAGTTTATGAAATCTATCCTTGAAGAGAGCTAGATCCCATTTTTCTCTTTTGCAAAACTTTGATTAAACTTGATTGAAAGTTTCGAATTTCATTTTTTTTTATTAAAACATAATTGGGTGTTTTTGATTAGTTTGTTGATCTGAAAAAATTGATCCTTAGTTAGCTGAAAAACTAAGTTAAGCATCCTCAAAAACATTTCAAGTTTCTTTTCAATCCATTTTTATTTAGATCTCAAGATTAGATTATAGTTTTGAGTTTTTCATAGAAATTATTGAAGCTTGTTGAAAAATTTATTTTCAATAGTCTTTAGAGTTTTCAGAAATCTTAAAAGCTCTCTTGAAAGAATTGTTTGTTCTTGTAGTTTTTGATTGTTGAAAAGCGAAGGTATTTTCCGTGAGCGTGATTAGTAGTCTCGTTTTTGAATTTCTTTGAAAAAGACAAAAAGTTTTCCTTTCAGTTGTATGTTAAGAGAAAGATTTGATTTTCAAAGCATTGCATTTTCAACTCTTCCTTAGCTAGAAATTCATTGAAAAGAAAAGGAATTGTTTATCATCTTAGGTGCATTTTTTAGTGTTTTGGAGTCGAGTCTTCACACCATAAAGTTTCGTCTCCGCACCCATTGACTTAAGAAACAACCAATAAAATTAACGCTTAATTAAAATCCATCTAGCAATCTTTTTATTTTCTAGGGATCTTTTCACCAACATAGCTTAGGCTAGTATCTTAGAGTAGGGAGTAATTAACTCTCCAAGATAGTTTAAACAAACAAGTAGTCGATCTTGCGGTAGGGAGAAATTCCAATTGTTAAATCTATGCTCTGGGAAAGATCCTCTTAAAGGAGAAGCACGAGATCATATCTGAACCAGTGTGGGAATCAATCCTTCCTCATTGGAAATGATAGAATATATTCATGTATTAAAATCGGTAAACCTCGGATTGACCATTATCAAGGAGCCTGGGGTCACTTGTTGGTAAACCTTGGATTATGTCAAGGAGCCTTCAAGGGGATTGAGCTTGTTACTCTACCCTTGCGTGCGTATCGGATCATAGACTGTTCCCCCAAGTATATTTGTTTCCGTTGGTAACCTTAGTGGCCATAATCTATAGGATTCTTTCCTAGGTGAGGGTGGAGGGAAGATCCCACTGTACCTAGAGCAGACGTCAACTAGACTCACTTGGACTCTCTAGGGGGTTATCTTCACTCGAGACGGTTACAGTGGAGAAACTTGTGCCAGTCTGTTTCATTAAGCAGGTTGTTGGGGTAACTGTTCCAACCGCCATTTATGTATTGAATTATGCGACGTTGGATTTCATCACCAACTAGTGTTTTCGATTCGGAAAGATATTGTTTGTGTGTGGTTTGATCTCCTAGATTTATTAGGTGTGTGCTTCAAATTGTTTGGTTCTTTAGAGACTTTAGGTGGTTTTCTTGAGATTTTCTTTGTTTTCGTGTGAAGTAATTAAATAATTAATCATGGTTGAATTATCGAGACAATCTCGTCGACTTTGGGGGCAGCCTCCCGAATTTACACCAAGTCAACTTGAAGGTTTGCGAGCTCTTGTCACACCTAGTGAAGGTAGAGTTGGGTCACCGGAGGCCGGAGAGTCTTCATTAATCATACATCCTGATTATCTAGTTCAAGCAATAGAACATATTTCTGAACTGATTTCATTTTCCGAAGTTACTAGTAGTATTACTCTTACTAGTTCATTAGCCGAAGAACCTGAAATCTCTGAACCTGAAACTGAACCTGCTGCTACTCCATCTTCGGGATTTGCTTCTCTTGTTTCTAGTGGTCCTTGTTCACCCAGGGTAGAAAGTATCATTACCCAAAATCTTTCTTCTGGACTCATTTCCATAGAAGAACTTGTAAGTCCGGACGAAGGTATAAACATCCCCAAAAATCAACCAGCTATCGAACTTAGGGAGAGTGAATCCATTTTCTACAGTCCCATTAGAGGTGACGCTTGGTATATTTCGTTGACCAACTTTTTAGAAAATCCAGGTCTCGCGTCTTCACAACCTCGATTTCCTTTCCATCAAACACCCAGAGGTTATTATCCTCCTTTCAATATGTCGAGACAATCATCCTTTTTTCTCAGACGCTAGAAACATTTTTATATGGCGGTCCTTCTGTTCCTCCTGGGTATCAGTCTTTATCTAGTACGTTTTCAGGAGCATCTACTCAACCCATCGAATATGTAGTATCCCTTGGTAATAGCGGAACTAAATCGTTAATTGTCGAAGAGATTCTTATGATGTCTAGTACTACTCCTAACCCGCAACCTCAAGGTAGTTCGATATCGCCTGGGGTGCAGCCGCAAGCTACTCAAATACCGCCTGGGGGGCAACCTCAAGGTAGTCCATTACCGCCTGGGGGGCAACTTCAAGGTAGTCCATTACTGCCTGGGGGCCAACCTCAAGGATAGTACATCCCTACGGGACAGTATTTTCCTCAAGGTCAACCCCAGTACCAATATGTACCTCAAGGTCAACCTCAGTTTCAATATGTGCCTCAAGGTTAGTACCAGCCTCAAGGTCAATACCAACCTCAAGGTCAGTACCAACCTCAAGGTCAATACCAACCTCAAGGTTTCCAACCACCTTCAAGTCAATCATTTGTTCAAGGAACGGGAAATGTACCGTATAACTATCAACCTTACACTCAACCTGGTTTTGGTCCTCAATATGCTCAACCTGTTATGGGTCCATAACCCAGAATGAACGTGGTGTGGGATCAATAGACCTCACAACCCAGTGTGCAGTTGTCATCTCAATCTGGATGGCCTTTGGTTTTTGGTTCACCCCAACAACCTGTCCAACCTACTACTCAAACTTCTACACCTACGATAGTTCATCAGCCTAGGCGTAGTTCACCTCGAACTCCGCCCCAAACGTCTGCTGCAACTATTGCGGCCTCTGTTCAATCCACCCCACCTATTTCTGGAGTATCAACAGCTCCAGTTTCTATTGTTCCTGTATCAACTCCTCAGGCCTCTTTACCTCAGTTCGGACCTACAATCCAGACTCCGGTTTCAATGCCTGTAGGACAACCTGGGCCTAGTACGGTTGTCACAAATCAACCTCAATTTACTTATCAACTGTACCAGGGACAGTACCAATTCGGTCCTGCTGTGCAGAGCCTGGCTTATCAGTATCAACCGTACCCTGGGTATACTTATCAACAACCTCAACAACCCCAGTATGGTCCAGTTAATCCGAGTTTTCCAGGAGGATATAATATCCCAAATGCCAATCTGATTCCAAGTTATCTTGGATATCCTCCTCCTGGGGCTGGTCTTATGACCCCAAGTTTTCAGGATCCAAACCGTCAGTTACCGTTTATAGCAACTTTGGATTTACCTGACCTGTCGCGCCTTACGAATGATCCCATTAATTATCTTCCGTTTTGGCTGCCAATGCCGAATAAGTTGCCCAGTGATATACCAAAGTTTGAGGGGAAGTCGGGAGAAGATCCATCAAATCATATGATGACTTACCATCTCTGGTGTGCATCGAATTCCATTATAGATTATTCAATTCATCTTCGTCTTTTTCAATGCACTTTGATTGGCCTTGCAGCCAAGTGGTACATTGAGTTGCCACGAGGCTCTTTTTACAATTTTAGTCAGTTAGCCACTTCCTTCCTTACTCATTTTCAGCTGCCAGTCTGATCATATGACAATGGAACGGAATTATTAACTTCATTAAAACAGTCGACGTCCACATATATTTCAGACCATATTCATGAATGGCGACGTCGACGTCGTTTAGTGAAAGTTTTTATCCCGGACCAAATTTTGGCAGAATGGTTTATAAAATCGTTATTACCTAAAATAACTGAAGATGTAGCCAAGGCAGGAGTAGTTACCGAAGAGCAAGTAATTTCTCAAGCTCAGTACCTTGACTTAGTTTATATGCAGTCAGGTACTTTACACGAGAAAATCCCCGACCTTCTAAAACAAAATCAAATAACTGAACCTCCCTCAGGGTCTCATGCCGCTGACGGTATGATTGGTACTGTTAATACCAAAAGTAAGAAGAAATCCTCCAATAATTCTTCTCCTATTATAACTTTACCAGATTCCCCGAAGGGAGAGTCTTCAACTGAAATTTCTGCCGATGTCCATGTCGTAGAATCATCTACGTCCAAATCAAAATCTGGCGGTAAGAAGAAAGGCAAGAAGAAGAATAAGAAAAACTCGAAGGAGAAATCAGATAAACCTGAATCTACTGACGAGAAACGTAAACCTCGCTATCCTTGTCTCATCTGTGATGAGGAGCATTTTACAAGAGATTTTCCACATCGTGCTGAGGTTGCGAAAATTTTCAAAGGTTCTCACACACCTAATGTTTTGAAGGATCCTTTTCCGAGTCAAGATAGTAAGATGATAGGTTCTTCCTCTAGTGCCTCCGAAGAGTCCATAATGATGATGTCCCATATAAGGATTGCAACACGATCGTAAGATTATGGAAGTAAGAGTCCTATTGGTGGTAAGGAAGCAGAATCTTCTAATTCCAATCCATCAACCTCAGCTCCGTCTGGTTCTGATTCGCTACAAATCAGGAAACATAATCCAGACTTAGTAATCAAACCGCCTGCTAAAGGTATACTTCGAAAGTCAGCGTTCAATCCACATGCGAGAGCTGCTTAGACTATAACATTGTTGAAGATTTAGATGTTTACCCTTCAGCAATGTCGGCTTTGGAGGTGCTACAATCTTGTCCAACACAGCGTAAATTGCTATTATCGGCTATAGGAGTTGTTGATCTTCAGAACTCAAACCTCATAGTCTTGAATTTAGAAAATAGTACACCTCGTTTACCTCATCAAATGGCTTTCTAGATTCCAGCGTTAGTCAAAAATAGACCTTGCTTTAGGACTGTGATTGATGAGGGAGCTTCAACATTTATTATGTCGATACAGTGTTGGAAAGCTCTTGGTTCTCCTACACTTAATCAATCCCTGACGATTCTGAAGGCCTTTGATGGCCAAGGGTTTCATCCTTATGGCATTTTGCAGGACTTACCTATAGGGGTTGAAGGAAAAATTGTTAATCTAGATGTGGAGGTTGTTGATGCCCCTCTAGATTACAACCTTCTTTTGGGTCATAGTTGGTCTTACGCCATGACTGTTGTTGTTTCATCAGTCTTTCAGCTTATTAAGTTTCCACATAATGGAAAGATCGTTACAATAGATCAGTTAACTTACTTTTCATCCGACCCATCCTCTGTTGAGAGTATTCAACATGTTGGTAAAACCACTATCCCTTATAAGGATGTTGGGGTAGGATTAGTTAAATATTCTAGTTTACTCGGAACTTTTTCATTTCCTCCTCCCAACGTACCATCTCCTTTCGCGACTGTTCATATGATTTCGTTAGAATCCATTGTTCTTGATGATCCTTGGATCGTTCCATTCGATTCCGAGGTGGACTCTTTTGGTGATGCCATGCCTTTGAGTCCCTTTGAAGTTTCTTATCAGGTTGTACAATCGTTTTCCGACTCAAGTTCAACCAATCTTGATCTAATGAATGTGATCCGTGGAGAATCACTTTCAATTTCAACCTCAAATTCGACAACCTTTTCTGTAACTGTTCATACCGATGAGCAAATTCGGGAACTTTTGTATGTTGATGAGTTACCATGGGAAGATCTTCATCATCGATCTTCATTTTTACCTGAGATTGATCATTTTGAGAATGATTTTTCATCTATTTTTACTGTTGAATATGTCAAAGAACCACAAAATCCATTGAAACATCCTGCTTCTTAACAAAATTTAGCAAATATTTCTCGAACAGTTCCTATCGACATTTCAGTCAAACATGGGATTGTTGAAAACATTCACATAGGTGCTTCTTGTACGGACACTGAAGTCAAAACATATAAATCCATATTTCAAGAATTTCATGACGTGTTTGCGTAGTCCTATGAGGAAATGCCAGGAATTGATCCTTCAATTGTTGTGCATGAGATCAAAACTTACCCGGATGCTAAAACCGTCCGGAAACGTTTGCGTCAGATACACCCATGAAAATTTGCTGCCATCAAAACAGAAGTTGAGAAATTACTTAAAGCAGGTTTCATTCATCCAATTCCTTTAATGGATTGGGTATCGAATATTGTTCCGGTTACTAAAAAGCAAGGGACAATAAGAATATGTACTGACTATAGGGATATTAATTGTGCTTGTCCCAAGGACAATTATCCAACACCCTATATCAATGATTGTGCCGATTGTGAAATTTTCTCCTTTATGGATGGCTTTTCCGGTTACAATCAAATTAACCAAAAACGACATTCATTTGTCCATGGGGGACTTTTACTTATTGCAAGTTACCTTTTGGATTGAAAAACGTCAAAGAAACTTTTCAAAGGGCTATGTCTTATGTGTTTCATGACATCAAGCACATTGTGCAGCCTTATCTCGATGATTTACCTGCCCATTCTTTACGTAGAGCCAACCATCTCACTCATTTACGAGCAATTTTTATGAGATGTAGGCATTATCGGATTAGGCTGAATCCCCACAAGTGTGTTTTCTGTATAGAAACAAGTCGTTTACTGGGATTTTTTGTATCCAAAGCCGGCATTCGTGTTGATCCTTCGAAGGTCGAAGCCATCGTCAAATTACCACCTCCTTCGACTCTTCGCCTACTCCAAATTTTGCAAGGGAAAGCAAGCTTTTTACATCGTTTCATTCCTAACTACGCCGAGATTACAAAAGGTTTCACCAGGTTGTTGAAACAGAACACTCCATTCTTTTGGGATGAGATAGCTAACAAATATTTCGATGCACTTAAATACGCGTTGACCCATGCACCGTTATTGCATCCTCCCAACTACAAACAAGATTACTTCTTGTACCTCGTCACTTCCCATTCCACCATTGGGATGGTTTTAGTTCAACAGGATGAATTCGAGAGTGAACATGTGATCTATTATCTTAGTCTAATTCTCACTCCGACTGAGTTAAAATATTCACATGTGGAGAAACTGGCCTTGGTAGCAGTATAAGTTGTTCAAAGATTTCGTCATTACATTTTATTTCGTAAAACCACCATCATTTCTGACTATAACCCTATGCAATACATTTTAACTAAACAATTGCTAGGGGCAAGTATTCCAAATGGATTGTCATCCTGCACGAATTTGACTTGGAATTTGAAAAGGCCAAGTCAAAGAAGTCTTTGGTTTTTGTGGAATTGATGTGTGACTTCCCTTGTGCTGATATCGAACATGTGGTGGAAGAACCCATTGTGGATGAATCCTTGTTCCTTATCAGCATTGTTGATCCATGGTATGTATGGAGATATCATTGTTTATCTCCAGACCCAATCTTTTCGGCCTGACATCTCACGATCTCAGCGCTGGAAAATACGTTTCCAATCCCAACCTTACACTATTATTGGAGATACTCTTTATCGTCGTGGGGTGGATTCTATTTTCCGATGTTGTCTAACTCATGATGAGGCTGAAAAGGTTCTTAATGACTGTCACTCTGGAGAGTGTGGCGGTCATATGTCTGGGTATGCTACAACCCAAAATATCTTGCGTGCTGGCTATTTCTGGCCGTCCTTATTCAAAGATTGTATCGCTGCAGTCCAGAAATGCCACAATTGCCAAATTTGTTATCATAAGATGCGCACTCCACCTGCTCCTCTCCACCCTATAATTGCCGTCAGTCCATCCGCAAAATGGGGTCTCAATTTCATTACATGTAACCCTCACTCGGTCGGGGGGCATGTGTATATCATCCTTGCGGTAGATTATTTTACCAAGTGGGTCGAGACGATGCCTACATTTTTGGCAGACGGCAAAACTGTAACAATTTTCGTTTTCAATCATATAATTGCTAGGTTTGGTGTTCCTCAAGCAATTATCACTGACCATGGGAGTTATTTTCGAAACATCATGATGACTGAACTAACAGATCAGCTTGGCCTTTTTCATGATAGTTCCACACCATATTACCCACATGAAAATGGTCTAGTTGAAGCAATCAACAAAGTTCTAGTCACCATGATCCAACGAATCATTGGGATTCATAGGTCGAATTGGCATAACATGTTATTTTCAGCGCTTTGGGCATACCGAACCTCAGTTAAAACATCAACAGGTTTTACTCCCTTTCAACTGGTTTACGATTTAGAGGCAGTACTACCCATTGAATGTGAAATCCTATCATTACAAATTGCAGTACAATTATTACCAGCCACTTCCGAAGAGGAAAAACATTTATTATACTTAGCTCAATTAGATGAGAATCGATGTGATGCTACATTAGCTATCGAAACTCATGCCAAAAGAATTAAAGCTTAGTATGATCGGAATGTTACACCCCACAATTTTTAGGAAGGAGACCTAGTGTTACTTTACGATCAAGCAAACGATAAGCTAGTGGCTGGAAAATTTGTACCCATGTGGCATGGTCCGTATATTTTTAAGCGAAATCTGGCAAAAGGGGCCTATGAATTAGAAGATTTTGATGGTGTCTCTTTAGGTAAACCTAGGAATGGGCTTTATCTAAAGTGATATTATGCTTAAAAGATTAGTGTGGAGATTTTTAGACTAGTTTCTTTCTAAGTTTGGTGTGTTTTTAGATTAGGAATGCGTGCTTTACTTTAGAGAGTGTTTTTTCATCATTATTCCTGCTTATCTTGATTTTACCCTTGATATTGCAGATGTCGACGCCTCTCCAAACATACATCAGTTTTGTTGATGGCGCTTATCGTAGTACACGGAACATCTCTTCCGCAGCTTGGGTTATCTATTCGCCCTCTAACAAGTTAGTATCTATGCATGGGGTAAGCCTCGATCAAACAACGAACAACATTGTAGAATGCAGTGCAGTGATTGAGTTATTATCTGAATACATTTCATTTGGAATTCGGAGTTTGATTGTTAGGTTAGATTCAGAACTCGTTGTATTACAGCTTAATAGAGTTTATGCCATTAGAAATCCAGTGTTATTGCAATTATTTTTTAGAGTCTGTCTCTTGGAACGAGAATTTGATTTCATCAAATATCAGCACATTCCAAGATATTTAAATACATTAGCAGATGCAGTTGCTTCTCGAATGTTAAATAGACATTTGCATTAAATCAAATAGTAAATTTAAAAACATCCCATAACATGTTTTGCAAGATAACCGATAATAGTAATATAGCATAACATATAAATGTGTCAAAATATACATCGTATTCGATCATAGGTTGAAAAACCTTATGATTGGAAAAAATGATAGCACAAAAAGTCCAAAAATGAGTGTACAAGGCAATCATCCTATCACTGGTGATGATCACGATAAGACACCACTGCTCAGGCCACCCTACAAAGGAATTCCTAAAAGGTCATGGGACCCCAATCACATAGCGTTGTAGCCTAAGAGGAATGTCATCTATGCTGGTCTCCAGAATATCTGTTGTCAAGCGCTCTAGATGACTCTCCAATTTGGCCAAGGTCTCTGCTGATTGGTCCTATGGGGTCGGTGCTGTGGTAGTTGGCTGTCTTCGATCATAAGGCTGGAGAGTGGCTGGTCGCCGTTGATCCATATCTGCATTTAAAAACTTTTTACTATTAGTTTTGGGACGATTTAAAACAAAAAAAAATATATAATTTTAAAAAAATGTTGAAAACAATTTTACCTCTATCATCCCATTGCTTTCCTAGTGGAAAAGCCATGTCGGGATCACCACGATAATCCATCCCAGCGTATGGAAAATCCTAAATCACAAAGAGTTGGTTCTCTAACCAATGAAAATACTCGGGTGAGAATCGAACAACCTTGGTGCCCTCCTCAGGATTGCGGGGCATGACTGCAACCCAACGCATAACCATAGGATCTCGGGGAAGTCCAGCCTCAACGGTAAGTTGTTGTGGAACCAACATAGGTACCCTCTCTAGGGTAAAGCTCACAACTAAATAACCATATCCAAAGTTCTTTAGTTGTCCATTCTTTGCCCTAGTCAATTGGCCCTTCACATTGGCCAATACAGCATCGCACCAGTTGAAGATGGTGCCTCGGAAGCAGTCTACTGCCATGCGCATCTGGGAACTGGTAGCTAGATGCAATGCTGCACTCCCGCAGAGTCTGGTGACAATAAATGCGATCACTTTTAGTTCAGGATGGGAGATGGTTTTAACATCTATCCGTTTGTCCGCAGTTTGGACATTGCAAAACTCTAGTCGGAGACTAGTGACAGATTGGCCACCTAGCCTAGATCCGAACAGAGATAATCCCTCGCCTCTCTTGGGCAAGCTAGTCAAGAAGTATATGTCTTCCGACTCGATTTCGAGCTGGTTGCCACCAATAATGAAGCACTAGTCCTGAATGCTCCACCTGTCTACCAGCCATTGCAGAAAGTCTACCTGTGCCCTCATGCCGGGTATGGCCCAAAATTTAAACAATCTGCATGCTCTCAATGCCTGTAATGAAGGTGGATGGAGTAATGAGGCTTGGTCCACATCTTCGTGCTCTCTTTCCCACCAAACAAGCATCTTGTGTACCTACATTGCAAAATAGGTGGTTTAGAACATTTCAATTCGAAATCTGTGGGGCAAAAATGAAGAAATTAGGGTTTTAAATCCGCATTCCGCGGGGTTCACACCCATCCTTTTAGAGATAGTGCGTAGTTGCGTACTTCTCCTTAAGAACAGGTGCGACACCCCGACTTTTCCCTGTGCACAGAAAAATCGGGGTGCGCAGGGGCCACATGGCGCACTTGCGCAACTACCGTGGGCGATTTTTTGCCCAAATTTCCTTCTAAAAATCAAATTTAAAGCCCAAAACAAAATTTTAAATGGATGAAATGCAAGTCAGGGACGATGTGGATTACCTGGAGAAGATGGTTCTCGATCTAGCAGTCGGATTTTCTACCATATCCACAGGAATTTTTCTTACCAAAAGCTCTTACTTTTTACTCCAAAGCCAAACGGTGAAAATGAACTTGTAAAAGCCCTTTTTATAAGATTTTTTGAATAAATAAATTTTATTTATTTATTTTTTACTTTGAAAAGGTCACTTTTGGTACATTTTTATTATTTTTTAAACAGATATGAGTAATGTTTGCAGTTTTTGTGCAGAATATTGGGTATCCAGGGAGAATTGGTCATTTTCAACAAAAAACACATAGGAGTCCTCCTTAAGCTCTTTTCTGACTCGTAAAATATGAAAAGATTGTCGAGTTTTTCCTTTTAGACTCGTTAAAACGGAATTAAAAATACGGTCCACTTACAGCCCTTTTCTGACCATATAAACATGAAAAGATTGCCAGACTTTTGTCGTTTCGAGTTCGATATTGGTAATAAAACGACATGTTTTCGATCACTTTTTTACTTTTTCAGATTGAAGGCACTAATTATGAAAAGTACTCCTTGATCGTAATGGTCAAGTGGTTCTCTCAAGTATTATTTTATACTTTTTCGGGCTTGGGAGACACAAATTTACGAAAAAGGACAACCATGGAGTTTTCTTAATTTTTCTTCTGACTCCCTAAAATTGAAAAAACACCGAGTTTCTCCTATACTGGACTCGCTAAAATTTAACAAAAAAGGCCCTATTCAATTACAAACAGGAACGGACCACTCCTTCTTAGGGTTTAAATCTAAACTAAGTTGGACTCATCCAAAGGATGAGCTTATAAGCAAGCAAATGTTATCCTCCTCAAGCTTGTCAAAAATAAAGAGGTACTTGCCAGAAATGGTGGGGGAAAAGAGAGAAAAATGAACCTGTTTGTTGTACTTTGTGTTTGAAAAGCTTTCCATCACTCTTGAACACGACACTTTTATTTCACCTGGGTTGGGAAATCCTTTACCTAACAGTTAATCAAGCCACATTGAAAGTCTTCAGTCGGTTTCTGGGTATTAGCTTTGGTTCATTTGTCACCAAGCCATCTACAGTGTCGTTATGTGTTCAAGAGGCCTGTGAAGATAAACCATTCACCTGCAAAATATTTGTCATCCATCATTGACCATCCCTGAGTTAGTCCTTACCAAATAAATTTCTTCAGACTTGATCTATGATTTCGTGTTATGGGCTTGCCTATGACGGATCGCTTTCTATTGACTCCGACTCATTATCTACAAATATGATCTAGAAATCATCAATACCTTGGAATCTGCATGCGTCAATGGCAGGTTTCTCGCCTTTGATGACAGGTTTCATCATTGACCTTCGATCAAAAGATACTGTGACGTGTTCAACATCGACTCATTCATTCACATTTCATGGATTGTACTGGGTACTTTGAGGGCCATTGACATTACTGGTGGTTCCTCTCACACTTGTTAACAGTTTACATCATTGACTAGTAATCAAGTGGTTTCTACCATGTTCGACTTCGACACATTCATTCACATGGATAGAATCGTACTACTTCGGGAAGGAGAAATGAAGACCCTGGATCTAGTTTCCACCATCCAGGCTGCGAGGAATTTTGTTATCATTATATAGTGGACTATTCATAAACAGATGGTTGCGCCCATACTATGTCCATATGTCTCTACTTGTGATGTAATACAAAATCATTCCTGTATCAGAATAGTTTTAGATAGTTTTTAGCTAGTTTTGATCTGAGTATGGGAATGCCTACCTTAGCAATGATATTTTCACATATATATATTTTGTGTTGAATGTTTTTACAGGTTCTGACCGGGGTATCCACAGGAAGATCCTTGAAATGATAAATTCCTTCACTCTTCTTAGATGATCAAAAACTATCCTCATCTATTACAGACTTTGTACTTTAGGGGGCAATCTGTTACACAAAAAATTGTCACCATGACTTTCTACAGTTTGTATGAGTCCATCACCACTCATACATACCTCCGTTGCAAGTCTTAAGCCTCAGCTCTTCATGTCAAGCCTTGAAAATGGGAGAAAGACCTTAAAAATATCTTAAATCCTGGTTTCGCACTTTCTCCTAGCATTGCCTACGATGCCACAACCAATGGTCATGTCCCCTATGAACCTGACTGCTCTATCTGTTAAGTGATGGGTGCGAACCCCTGTAAAAGTTAAGAAGGCGTGAGTTCGCTCTTAAAAACTCACCTTGGCTCACTTCTGGATGCTTCTAGAAGGAATATTACACTGGAAAGTCCGCTCCACCTTGGTTCATCCATTCCATAACTAAGGGAGCTAACTCCATGACATGAGGTGCTTATCCCATTGAAGGAGGAACTTATCCCTTCAATGGTGGAACTGCAACTTCCTCCATTTGCACTATAAATTTAGGCATTGGGCTGGTTGTAGGAGAGGTGGAAAGCTGAAGATTCTTAAGGGTAAATGTTACTGGAAATTAGACTTCCTTTTTTAGCTTGTGAGAGGAGAGATCACATACCTTTCATTTCATTTGGGAAGTGATTGAGGCTTGTCAAAGTAGAGGAGATTCCTGCTGGACCCTGGAAAGAGCTTGTGCAACATCAAGGCAAAGGTTGTAAGGTTCTTTTATTCATAAAGTTAAAACAATCAAGTTTATTTTTCTCAATGAACTGTCTCTAATGGTTTATTTGTGTATGCATGTGTTCTTTGATGTGTGTTTGTTTGTGTATGCAAGTTATTAACAGGGAACTGCTTGAATCTGTTGGAACAAAGCTGCTACAAACAAGCGTTGGACCGAGGTAGGGTCTATTACACCTCTTAGTTTCCATTTATGATTTGAAACATGTTTAGAGAAAAGTAGATTTGATTGTGCTTCTTGTTGCTAGATATCATTCGATACTAGGGAGATCGGTCTTGTCCGCGAGAACGATTTATCTGGACAACAATATAGGAGTCTAAGGAGTCACAATATAACCCAGCCGACCTAACAATAATAATATAAATCCACAAAAATAACAATAGAGGGATTATATGGGGCATAGTAATAACAAGATGGGGACAATAGGGGCACAACAATATTAATAAGGGATTCAACTACAATAATAATGAGCTAATCACTAGTATTATAGGGACCCAACATGCCCCTCTCCTTCAAAAAAGTGTTGTTCTCAATGCTTGAGTAGTTTTGGATACTTCTGTATAAAATTATCATCCTCCCTTGTGGAATCTTTAGCGGATAAGTTCTTCCACTTAATAAGATACTCTGAAATTGATCGATTTCGTAGCTGTCGAGTTCTTGTTTCTGTGACTGCTTCCGGTTCCAATATAATTTTTCCTTCCTCGTCAAGTTCTGGCAATATTGTTTGAACTGGGAGCTTGTCGCCTATAACCTTCTTTAAACATGAAACATGGAAAACTGGGTGCAATCGAGAAGTTGCAGGAAGCTCCAATTTGTATGCCATAGTACCAATCTTTTGCAACACCTTGTATGGACCATAATACTTTGGTGATAATTTATTATCCTTCTTAGCTTGCTTGATGGACATTTTCTTATATGGTTGTAGCCGTAGGAATACCCAATCACCTACATCAAAACTTCTTTCACTGCAATGTTGATCTACCTGTTGTTCATTCTATTCTGTGCCAGCACGAGGTTATCCTTTAAGGGTTGGAGGACTTGTTGTTGATGTTTGATGTGATGTTCCACTGCTTGAACCTTAGAATTTTCTCTTAAATATGATTTGATGGATGGTGGCTGATACCTTAAAGTGCCATAAATGGGGTCATTTTTGTTGTTGTATGGAAGGAAGTGTTATACCACCATTCCGCTAGAGGCAACCATTTGACCCATTGTGTCTGTTTATCAGATACAAAGCAACGAAGATATCCTTCCAAACATTTGTTTACTATCTCAATTTGGCCATAAGATTGAGGATGATAAGATGAGCTATGAGCTAATTGAGTACCAAGACAAGAAAATAATTCTGTCCAAAAATTTCCATTGAAAATGGGATCTTTGCACTTACAATAATCTTTGGGTTTCCATGTAGCTTTTGAATTGTTTCCATAAATGCACTAGAAACTGTACTGACTTTAAGTGGATGTGATAATGCACAAAAGTGTGCATACTTGGTAAGTCTGTCAACTACCACCATGATGACACTCTTTCCCTTAGACTTGGGTAAACATATGATAAAATCCATTGAAACCTCCTCCCAATATTGGCCTGGAATGGATAAAGGCTGTAATAGACCTGGTGTTTTAATTGTTTCAACTTTATTTTGTTGGCAAACCAAACATTCTACCACAAACTTTTGAATATCTGATTTAAGGCCATCCCAAAAAAATTCCTTCTTAACCCTGTGGTAAGTTTTTAAATATCCTGAGTGCCATCCTAAGGGAGAAGTGTGCAATTCGATAAGAATATTTTGTTTTAGCTAGGAATTCTTACAGAGGTATAAGCGATCTTTGTACCATAACGAATCATTTTACCAGCTAAATGTATCAGACGTACTGGAATCTTGTTGTAACTTTCGAATAAGTGCCCACACTTCTTCGTCATTCTTCCATTCCTCTCTTGCTTCATTTATCCAATCTGGTTGGATAATAGAAATGGCACACAACAATGCTTCCACATCCTCATCCTTTCTTGAGAGTGCATCTGCCACCACATTTTGCTTCCCTTTTTTGTAGATGATTTCAAAGTCATAACCCAACATCTTTGTGACCCACTTTTGTTGCTCTTCAGAGGATAATCTTTGTTCTAAAAAGTATTTAAGGCTATCATGATCTGTTTTTACCTTGAAGTGTATTCCCATTAGGTAGGGTCGCCATTTCTTAAGTGCATGGAGTATTGCCAACATTTCCTTCTCATAAATAGCTTTGTGTAAAAACTTTCCCTTGATTGGACGACTTTCAAAAGCAATGGGTCTTCATCTTGCATTTAGAACAGCACCAATTCCATTTCCTAAAGCATCACATTCCACAATCAAGGTTTTCATGAAGTCCAGTGTAGCTAAGACAGGTGCTTGGCACATTGCCTCTTTAAGATGTTCGAAGGCCTTTGTTGCTTCTCGAGTCCATGAAAATGCATCTTTCTTCAATAGTGTTGTTAGAGGTGCTACTATTCTCCCATAATTCTTAACAAACTTGTGATAATACCCTATCACCCCCAGAAATCCTCGCAGATGATTTATGGATGTGGGGATTCTCCATTCCTTAATGGCTTAATTTTGCTAGGGTCTACCTTAACTCCTTCATGACATACAATATGACCCAGATATTCCACCTCTTGTACTCCAAAGAAACATTTGGATCTTTTTGCATATAATTGTTTTTCCTCCAATAGTTGTAACACCCTATCAACATGTTCAACATGATCCTTCCAAGACTTGCTGTAGATTAGTATATCATCAAAGAATACTAACACAAATTTTCTAAGGAATGGCTTGAAAATTGAATCATCAACCCTTGAAATGTTAAGGTGCATTGGTAAGGCCAAAAGGCATGACCAAAAATTCATAATGACCCTCATGAGTTCTAAATGCTGTTTTTGGAATGTCTTCAGTCTTCATTCTGATTTGATGATATCCTGAACGAAGATCCAACTTGGTGAAGTAAATTGATCCATGCAATTTATCCAGTAATTCATCAATGACAGGAATGGGAAACTTATCTTTAATAGTGAGCTTGTTGAGCTCCCTATAATCTGAACACGTGCACCATGATCGATCTTTCTTTTGCACCAATACTACTGGAGCAGAGAAAGAACTTTGACTAGGTTGAATTATACCAACCTCTAGCATTTCTACAACCATACGTTCAATTTCATAGTTTTGGGCATAGGGATATCTGTACGACCTGATGTTTGGAGGAACATTTCTTGGAATCAGATGAATAGCATGATCATGATCATGAATAGGTGGGAGACCTTTGGAAGTCTCAAATACCTTGGAATCATTGTCCAAGACTTTTGGAGATATGGAGAAATAGATGATTTCGATGTGGAAACATCTAGCGAACATAATTGAGCAATTACAACTCTTCGTTCCTTTTTTAGCAGCTTTGTCATACCGTTAAAGCTGATTATCTTTCCCGGTTTTCCTGCAATACCCCTTAATTCAACTTCCTTTCCTTCGGTAGAACATTTAATGAAAAGTTCTTGAAAATTAAAAGCTATTGTACCAAAGGATTGTAGCCATTGGACTCCTAGTACAACATCAACACCTCCCATTGCAATGGAAAGCATTGGGCTAGTCAATACATATTCTCCCATGGATTACTTGATATTATGGAACTTTCGAGAGCAATTTATCATTCCTCCATTTGAAATCATCACTTGACACTCTGGTGCTAGATATAGGAAGCAATTCAATTCTTTTGCTACTTTACAATGAATAAAATTGTGTGGTACTTCCTGAATCAATCAACACTATTACCTTTTTCTTCTTGATTTGTCCTTCTATCTTGATGGTTTGAGGAGTGGTAATTCCAGCCAATGCATTACAAGATATGGTCGGATTCATTTCTTCTTTATCTAGGTTTTGTTCCTCGAGTATATCCTCGTCCTTTGATCTTTCTTGCTCCTTTTCTTCTTCCTCTTCACAATATATGTAGAATAATTTATTCCCAGCACACTTATGACCTTTAGTGTATTTGCTATCACAACTGTAACAAAGCCCTTTTGCTCTTTTTTCTTCGAATTGTTGTGGTGTCAACCTTATAGGTTGTGGAAGCCTAGGGGTAACAACACTTCCATCTTTATAGTTGTGACTGGTATGCTTCCTGGTTTCCATAATTTTTCTTTCCATTTTTCTTGCTAACCTAAATGCCTTCTCTAATGAATCAGGTTACCAAAGGCGAACATCATGTTAGATATTATCCTTTAAAGTCCCTATGAACACATCAATCCTATGTTTCTCTGGAATATTTTTTACCCTTATGTTCAATTTTTGGAACTCCTCAATATACCCCATTATTGAACTCTTTTGTTTGAGACTTATCAATTGGCTAAAAAAAATGTTGCTTTTTGTATCCTCATAATGTGTTGTTAATTATTCCATAAAAATTGCCCAAGTGATAATTTGTTTACAAGAGCAAAGCCATTGATACCATACAAACTAATTTGGTTCCAAATATAAAGTTGCAATACGTACCTTTTGTGTGTTTTGCACATTATTGAGATTGAAAAATTGATCCATCTGTAATATCCATGTTGTGGGATCCTTGCCATAAAACTTCCTCATATCGATTTTTGGAATATGGTGGGTCTTCGATCCAACATTAGAGTCTATGGAATCATGATTAAAAAAATTTTTTGTTCTCATCATGAGTTTCCTTTACTACCCTTTCATCATTAGTGACCATTTCCTGTAGAAACTTATTCATATTTATCTTCAATTCTTCCATCCTATCATCCATGCCATCCATTTTAGCATCCATGCCATTCATCTTAGCTTCCATGCCATCCATTTTAGCTTCTACACCTTTCTTTAAACCATCCATCTTAGCTTCTACATCTTTCATCTTAGATTTGTTACTTTTTGTGCAAGTGACACTTGTTGCACTTGGTCACGTAATTTTGATATATCATGTTGCATTTCTTCCTCTTCTTCATGAGTTCATGCTAGAGCTTTCAGGTTGCTTACTAGGTGTTTGCATTTTCTTTCCTCGGGGCATCAATTACCAATAATAATGCTTTACTATGTGCTTTGAATTCCTTCAAACTAATTTTTCAAACCAAGCTTAAGCAAAAATTAAAAAAAAAACTACACACCTTTTTTCACTTTGTAGGAGCTTGATATTGAATCTGATGTATCTCTGTAATTTCGGATCATCCAGTTGCAAAATTGCGATCTATAGTAGACCTCTGTGTCCTCTTTCCAATGCCACCAGTTTGATCCAAATGGGATTCTCCAAGAAAGAGTTATGCACAATCTCCCAGGATGACTTGATTATAGACCTTTCCAGAAGAGAAAACTTGTATGAAGTGTCATGTGTCATTGTTTCAACCTATGACATTGAAAAATATATATGAGAAACTACTATCCATCCCCTTTCTGTACCTTCTTACAAAATTTCAATCCAATGCTCAGAGAGAAAGTTATGATGATTTTCCCTAGCTCACCTGTTTGCAATGTAATTCAGGAGTCTGCGAAAAGACCAACTTCGTCAGATCATATCTCCGTAAATATAGTGCAAAAAGCTCTGAAATTCAGACCCGATGTTAAATGAGATTTAATCTCAAATGGGTTTTTTCTTTTGCTTCTGAAATGTCACATAAAAAAGGTTATAGTGAGAATTCCATGATGACCTATTTGGGGCAGCGAAACCCTAGAATCCAAAGCTCTAATACCAAATGTTATGAAACCAGCTCACAAAAAGATAGAAAATAGAGATCAACGCGTTAGAATTCAGCCTCTTCGAGGGGGCAACCACCATTACATTACACAAATGAACAATTCTTGGATGATTCAAATGACAAAACCTCCTTTCTATATATAGGAGTCTATGGAGTCACAATATAACCCGGTCGACCTAACAATAATAATATAAAGCCACAAAAATAATAATAGAGGGGTTCTATGGGGCACAATAATAAAAATATGGGGAAAATAGGTGCTCAAGAATATTAATAAGGGATACAACTACAATAATAATTGGGTAATCACTAGTATTATAGGGATCTAACACCTAAGTACCATATTGGTAGATTCACAACTCCTTAAAACTAGTCAAGGAAAAGACAAAAACTCCTAATTTTACTTCAGTTTGGATTCCACTTAAACTCCATAAGCCCTAATATTATATAAAACATTTACCATTAACGAATGGATTAGATTGTGAGTCTATCTAAGATATACTGAGTTAGGTATTCATAAAAATGAATTGTACTATTTACATATGGATTGGATGATCCAATCCATGACCCATATTTAAGGAAAGATTGATTTCCTATTTTATATAATTAAAACTTCAAGTGCATCATAAGAAAACCCAAAAATATTTGAGGTTGAAAATTCATTTAGTGAGGAATATTCACTTCCATTTCCTTTTACATTTGACATTCCTCCTTGGTATCATCACCATTAAACCAACAATTTAGGTGTTTGATTCGTGATCTCTATGAAGGACACAATCAAAATGGATAAACACAATAATGGAAATTCTCTTGAAATCCCCAAAATTGAAGATAAGAAACTTTCCCATCTTTGCCTAAACAAGTCTTCATTTTTATTTTTATATTTAAATTCACTAATGTTACTTATTATTGAAAATGAATGTTTTATAGGACTCAAACATGGCATCCAAAATATGTAGGGGGCAGAAAAGTTGAACCCTAATCAAGGGGAAGCAATAAATTTTGAAGTAGATGTTAGAATTCTTATACCTATATATGTCGACACTACATTATATTTGTATGTGGGAAGAGTCTATGAGTGGGGTGAGTTGTAACAAATATTATTGAATAAACCTCTATATGGCTACCATGCCTCCGTAGTGACAACAACCTAGAGGTTGGCCTATATCAATCAATAAAATAGTTAGATTTACATAGAATGGAAGGTATTTGTACTATATTTTCCTATGTGAAGGTAATATCCTAGCTCATTATCTAGGTAGATAGTAATAATTGGTTGATCAGAGACGTTACTAACAAGGCCATTGTGTAATTTTAACTATTGGCTTTATAATTAGATTACAAATTCCCACCAAGTGAGGTGGAACTTGATGATCACTTGAGGTTCTAATTCCATTTAAACTATAGTGACCTAATCAAAGTTGGTAGGTGATCCCTAAAACCTTCAGAGCTAGGAGAACACAAGGTTATCCCACTAGCCATTTGGGTTCATCATTCAAAATTACAGTGCCTCTCATCGACAAAGTATATAGTGAAGAGGATGAAACTTAGTCCAACAAGTTGTGGGTCCTTACGATGTATGAAATCACACAAGAAAGAACCATTTTCAACCAAGATATTATTTTTTAAGTTTCCATGGGCTATACCATCTCCATGGCGAAACAAATGGAAATAGTCATGCATCCTTCATTCTCTATGTCTTTATATACTTTAGGTATCACTTATATGGCTAATCATTTCCATCGAATGGGGTGGGAGTGGAAGTTAAGAAAATATCCTATTCTCATATATTGTCAAATCTTATGGAATGGTTGATACAAGATTCACTACATGCAAGTTTGAGAGTAGCTTGTAGCTCCACTATATAAGCTGATTTTTTGTAAGATTGCAAATTGCATGTCTTAGAAGGTCATGCAAGTGATAAGAAAAGTTGGTTATTCAACCAAGCATATGTACATTATAGTTTCCAAAGGTATCAAAGCTCCTCATCTCCTCTTGAACTTAATTCTTAACAATTTTTCCCTGCAAGAAGTGGCATATCGATCATTTTTACATGGATTCTGACCATATCTCACTCATTATTGTAAAGGATAACAGATTCAATTTACTTTCGATATGGAAACCTATCGACCCGAATAAGTTAAAATGTGGTGGTTTAAGTTGAGATAATGATCACCTTTCATTTCGGAAGGAATGAATTAAGAGACATGATCTCATAGAAGTGGTTATTCAACATTGCCATGCTTATAAGTATAGATGGATTACCAAAATGAAGTATGGAATAAGAACAAATCTATATAAGGGAAACATTTTTAGATGAGGTAGCCTTCAAAGTGAGTAGTATATCTAGAGACAATAAATATGAATGGAAAGAAAAAGTATAGGAGTGATATGAAAAAGAAAATGTGAATCTTCCCACCTTCTCCATATTTATATTGGGTTAGGAAAAAGGAGGGTATTAGTTTGGGGAAAAAGGTTTGATTGAGGAAATGGTGCATTAGGTTGTGATAGGTAACCAAACACATATTTTTGATCACACATGATACTTGAGATGTTGGAGTGCTAATATAGGTACTTCTAACACTTAGTGTATAACCTAATTAGTAACGTTGTTAACATTAGTGTGTTATTGTTATAGACTAGACCTTTCCCTACCTTTACCCTCATCTTAGCTATCTTTTCCCCCACTACCATTCCAACGTAGATAAATTGACAGAGTATATTACCTAATTATATTAAAGAATATAATATAGAATAGGAAGTTAGATGATGAAGATGAAAAGTTGGCCTTTTTACTTAGAAAGACCTATTCACCTTTTGTATATGACTATAGAGAAAGAAAGAAAGAAAGAGTCCATAAATGGCATGTTTTCAATTAAATAAGACATTCTAGTAATTATTCAAGGAATAAATAATGAAGGGATGACAAAATTTTTTGTTTCGTGTCATGTAGGAAACAATCTCATAGGAAAACATATATTGGAACTAAAATGGATAGATTATTTCTATAGCACCAATACCACAAAGAACATAGAGGGAAAATTTAGATCCTTACCCCTATGATAGATTTCCTTGACTATGTTGGGGGCCCATACTGAACAAAAGGAGTATAACCCTTACCAAATAGCCCCACTCTTTTTTTAAGTTCAAGAAAGGTCTAACCTAAGTGTAGATAAGGACGTATATCACCTCATTTGTTGGTAGGCATAGGGTGAGGTAATGAAACCAGGATGAAGGTGGTCACTCTAAAGGAAGGTGAAAGGCCATAATTCCATATTTTCTTATATAAGAAAGATATAATTATTGCTATCTGGTTTGTAGATCTACCTATAGAATGAAGAGATATTTGATACTACCTTATTTCTAGATCTACCTATTTAAATCATAGTCACTCTTGTATTGTATGATAGAAGATAACATGCCACTTACTAGGTAATTAACAACATAATCTATAGCCAAGTAAGGTATTTCACCTATCCCAAAGATGAGGAAGAGTGCTTGAGTGATGGACAAAGGTTGTCTTTTAATGTCTTATCCTTTATTTATATGCTATACCTTAAAGGTTCCACCTTCATAGATGTTATTGAGAAGTTAGGGAGCACTTATTAGTTTGAGTAGTTAAGGGATGGATAAGGAAGTAATATGCAGAAGGCCAATCTATTGATGAGTTATGAATGCTCACAAATAGGTTATAAACGCTTCCCTCTGTATGTTTTTGTAGCATTAGTGGATTTCTTATCTTTTTCTCTATTCGACATCGAAAAGTTCCACCAGATTTATATCATTTTTGTTGTTATCTAGTGTAACTGATTTACTTAGTGTAATAAATAATATCCATCTTGAGGTAACCAAAGATAATTATAAAATGGAAGCCAAAGAGGATGTAATAAGTGAATAATAAGAGAAGGAGGGGCTTGAAAAAGAAGCCAAAGGTCATAAGCTTCAATAACAAGAAGAAATAAATAATGAAGAAGAAGAGAGGAATAAAAGGGAGGAAGATAATAAGAAGAAACAGGGGAAGGCATGATATTTAGAACCTATAGAAATTAGTCCTTTGGTGAATTAATATATGATGTCTATAACTAACAATATAAGAGTGTTGAAATTCAATTGGAATGTTGAATTTATAATCATGGTAATTACTTGTGACTAATATATGTCTTTTTCTTTCACTTCATTTAATTAGGTCATCAAGAGAATATACATTCAATCATGAAAGTATAAAGAAGGTAGGGATCACAATGCACAAAAAGACAAGACACCACAAATTAGGGTAGTGGCTAGGGAAAAACCCACAAGGGGAAATCCCAATAATTCTTCCCTTATAGAATCTTTGTCAACAAGAGAAATCCAAGTCATAAATAAAATTACCATTAGTAACTATATTATCAATCTCGAAATGCCAAGCCAATCCTCCAATTCTTCTAGAATAATGTGCCTAAAACTACCCATGATTAGGTGTACAAGAAGGTATTCTTGAATCTTCCATCAGGGCTAAATTTAGTCTTCCGGTTAAGATCATGTCATAGATTTTACTTCAAAATGGGAGAAAGTTTCCATATATATTCTTTGTATAATTCCAAGATATGTCAATCCATAGAGATACTTCACATTGTTCCTCAGATATATGTTCTTATCGTGTGGTACTTTGGAGAGAGATGAATGAGCTATATATATAGCGTTTACTGACAATGAAAGGGTCTTTATAAAAGCATTCCAATATGACATCTTAGAGAGTTGACTTAGGAATTAGGAGAGACAATAATATTCTTTAAATTTTTTATTTTTTTTTCTTTTAAATTTCCAAATGGGACATAACAAAATAAGTTTATTTTGACTCAAATGAATTATTTTTTACTCTCTACAAAATGATAGAATATACATTATCAAGACTGAACCTAGTTATAATTTCAACAATCCCTCTTAACTAGCGAGGTATTCATGATGACACAACAATATATTATCAAGTTGAAGACTTATATAAGAAAGGATCCATATTGATAAGCATTATTATAAACATTATCATGACCAACATTAACAAATTACCAAGGCCTTGACAAGTAAGCTCTATCTCTCCACTGGATCAGAGCACAATGTCGAGAGGAATTCAACAGGAAACCACACAACCAGCTCTCGAAGACACATAATCCAGCTAGGTTCCTGAGAGTATGTCCTCCATAGGACCATTTCCTAATTCATTGCCATGGTACTTGTCTTAGGAGTGCCAGTCCTAATCAGTCACAATACTTGACACAATGAAATTTCAATCCACCATACCATTCTTAAACTGGGTCAATGTACTTGACTTAAGGTGTTAATCCTAGTTGGCCATATTATGTGGCAAAAGAATATCAGTCCATGATGCTTATTCAATCTACCATTCTCCCTATATAGGTCCATGTACTTGCTCTGGATGTTAGTCCTAATCAATCATAGTACATGGCACATAGAGAAAATAGGTGACATCCTTTCTCCGTCTCAATTTGGAAAGAGCTATGCGTAAGCCCAAATATTATCTCGTCAACTACTTGTTCATTCATGGAGATCTAATGTAGCTTCTCGGCACCCAATAACTCCATATCTTGAATAGTTGTACTTCATCATAATGCATTTGAACCTTCCATGAAAAACCATGTTTTGTATCAATATTCATACAACTTATTATAAAGTATCACAGTAGAAACCAACATGCCATCAAATGGTCCATCAAACATTTTACGAAGCTAAATTTTTTCATAGCTAACTACACAAGCTACCATTTATTCTACCTCAGCAGTGCTTAGTGCAACAAAATCCTTCTTCTTTCTCTTCCAAGAAACCATAGTAGATCCCAAGCAGAAACAACCATCAGTAGTACTCTTCTTATAAAAGAAAATACCACCCTGGTAATCAAATGCATTAGAGAGAAAATCACGTTCCATCATCCAAATTACAGGGGGATCTTGATCACATGCTTCGCTTAACTAGGTTTCTACCAAATCTCAAGTCCCATGTAATAGTGTATCAATCTAAGATACTACATGTCAAATTCTTCTACCAGCTCCCTCTGAAGGAAAGTTAACACCTTCTCCTATGATGTAAGAGTCATTTTGTTAGAAACAAGTCATTCAATCAATCCTAAAGTATGAGATCTTATTTAATCATGAGTTTCCTTTTTCATGCTCTCAAAATCCTAAGGTAACTCTTCTAATTAGGTAATATTCTTGACATTATCCTCTCCCTCTTACTGGGAGAATCTTCTTTATCCTATTGTTAAATTATTGTATGTTCTATGCTTAAGAGGAATTTACTTCAAATTTTCTTACTAGCCTAATATTAATTACCAGAATAGCAATCACATATGTGTGATAGTAAAATGCAGATAGAACATAAATGTAAACAATATAAGACAAACCAAGACAAGAGGACACAAGATTTTGCACAAGCTAGGGAGAAACCCCAATCTGAGGAAACCCTTGATCAATTCTTCTTATATTCTTCAATAATTCAATAGAGAGAGAGAGAGATACTACAATTACACAAATCTTTATTGTTATGAAAACTTCAACAAAACCCTAACCAACAAAGTCAAAGTTGTTAAAACAGATCATAATTGACCTCAATTCAACCTCAGTCAACTCGGCCTCCAACAACTAGAATGTACAACCCAAAAACGTTTGAAATGATGGTCAAACTGCAACCAACATAGGTCCAAGTCTATGGTCAACCTTTAACAATCAACGCTGATCAAAGGATGGTCAAAATAGGTCAACGTTTTCTACCAAGAAATGTAGCTAGTCTAGGAGAGGTTTCCCAACCCAAACCGCAGTCAAACTATCCTCCTTGTTGGTCAATGCAGCCAAAACTGTCCACCTGCACCTCGGTCAAATCATGTCAACAATGCCCTATTCAGATTTGCATCCTCCCTCTTCCCACGTGTGAGAGATGTGCTCCTCCTATGCATACCCAATCAAGCTAGGAGAGAGAAGAGTGAGATGATGAGAAGAGTGAAATAATGCCACAAGATATCCTCCTTTTATATGCCACATTGAGGATAAGATGGGGGTGTAAAACACTGTTTTGCTTGTTGGCTGAACTTGACAAATTATTAAGAATACAAATAAATTCATATCTCCATGAATACATGTTGGAATCAAATGATCGTTAGATTAATCCTACAACTCTCGATGAGAGGAATCCAAGAAAAATACCATCTTCCATAAATAAGGAGACCCACATGGATTTTGGCCCTAGTTGCCAATTTTAACACTCCCTCTCAACTAGGGAGAGCTCCATATGTGAATCCATCTATTTGTTGGTACTATCTATGCCATCAATGCACTGCTCTGCTCTGCTTTGGTAAACTATGAAGAAGAAGAAGTGATCGATAATGTGTCATACCATCCTCTACTGACCCAAAGTCAGTCCTAGATAAAAGAGAGTTTCTAATAGCACTCTTACTGACCCGAAGTCAGCCTTAATGAAGAGAGTGTGTCATACCACTCTTACTAATATGAAATTAGTTCCAAATAAAGAGAGTGTCTCATACCACTCTTGTTGATCTGGAATCAGTTCCAAATAAAGAGAGTGTCACATACCACTCTTACTAATCTGAAGTTAGTTCCAATTGATCCCAGGTCAAGATCATCCTGGAGTAGGGAGTAAAGTAGTTACACGATGCGTCCATCGGTAATACTATGGTCCCTACCCTCATTTCTCTAATCATTCACTAGGTGAGAGGTACTTCCCATGAGTCCCAGACTGCATGGGTAGGATGTCTCAGTAGGAGAAGGATGAACCACTCATCCTGCCTACATGTCACCATAGGGTATCACAGGGGAAGACTGAACCACTCACCCTATGGTTTCTCATCACTTCAAGAAGTACCAAAAGCCCCCTGGAGCTCCCAGAACTCAATGTAAATATAGTATAGGACCCTCATAAGAGGGTCTCTCTATGACTCCTAGTCATTCTTGGAAATTCAAGAATTTTACCTTTCCCAGGGGCTTCGTCAGAATGTTGATGACCTTCTCACTAGTCTCGATATGATGGAGCCTTATTGCTCCTCATTGTACCATATCCTAGATAAGGTGGTACTTGATATCAATGTGCTTGGAGCGATCATGAAATACAGGATTATTTGATAAATGAATCCCAATTTGGTTGTCACAGAGGATCAGTGCAGTATCTAGTGTATGTCCAGACATCTCACTAAAGAGCTTCCTCAACTAGACAGCTTCACAGGAGGCCATACTTGTAGCAATGTATTCGGCCTCACCGGTGCTCAACGTCACCGACTTATGCTTCCTACTCATCCAGGATATCAAAGAAAAACCCAAAGAGAAAAATAACTCGAAAGTCTCTTTCGGTCCACCACACTGCCTGCCCAATCAAAATCAGAATAACCATGGAACCTCACATCTCTAGCAATCCATCTTAGTTGATGAGCGATTGTGCCCTAGAGATATCTCAAAAGATTCTTGGTTCCAATCCAATGTGAGTGATGAGGCTTAACCATATATTAACTCAATGTGTTGACTGCAAAACATATATCCGAATGAGAGTTCACCAAGAACATCAGTGCCCCTATGAGTTAATGATACTTAAAATCATTTCCCAATACAGGTGTGACAACACTCCCACATAAATTCTTGAAGTTAAGCTCCATCGGGGTAGTCAAGGGCTTGTAGTCCATCATCCCAAATCTTTCCAATATCTTCACCACGTATTTTTCTTGAGATAGGAAATTTTTTCCTAGATTTTCCTAGACCTCCAACCTAGCAAGCAGTGCATCAATCCTAGGTCCTTCATCTGAAATTCAGAAGCCAACTCCCTCTTACATTTGTGAATGAGAGGTTCTTCACCTATCAAAAAGAGGTCATCAACATACAACACTAGTATGAGAGGCTTATCATCTTCAACCTTAAAGTAAAGGTGTGGATCAACTTCACTCCTAGTGAATCCCAACTTCATCAAATAGATATAGATCCTCTCATACCAAGACCGGGGTGCTTTTTTTAGCTCATAGAGAGCTTTCTTCAACTTTCATACATGAGATTCTCAATAATGAATCTCAAACCCCTCTAGTTGTTCCACATAGACTTCCTCTTTAATCGAACCATGAAAGAACACGAAATTAACATCCATCTAATGTAGGTTCCATCCTTGTGAACCAGTAAGGGCTATGATCAAGTGGATGGTGGTGTAACAGGAAACTAGTGAAAATTTCTCATCATAATTCACACCTTCCATTTGAGATAAGCCTAGATCAACAAAGCAAGCCTTTTACATTCCAGCACTCCCATCAGCTCCATTCTTGATTTTGTAAAGCCATTTCGAGGTGACAACTGATTTGTCCTAGGGTCTGGGGACCACATCCCAGACATCATTCTTCATCATGGATTCGCATTCTTCATTCATAGAATCCTTCCATACTTAATGCTTCACAACTTATTCAAATGATGTAGGCTTGTTTTGAATGATGGTGCTCATAATGGTCTAGTATCCCTAATAACTAGTCAGCTTCTTGCTTTCACGGAAAGTCCCTCTTGGTGCAATCTATCTCTCGCCATCTTCAAGAGTCCTCTTAAGCCATGAGGACCTCTTCCTAGAGGAGGAGGGCTCTTGAGGAGGAGGATCAATAGGACCCATAGGTTCTTCAACATCTGACATCATTTCATCTTCCTTTCCATCCGGCTTCCTGGTCTCAACTTCTTTATCCTTCCTTAGAATAGGAAGATTGTTAACCTTGCTTAGAGCCATATCTTGATCAAATGTGACATCATGACTTATTTTGATGTCCCTTTAACCAACCACATAAATTATATAGAACTTAGAATTTTTGCTATAGCCCAGAAAGATTCCTTTCTTTCCAAATGCACCCAATTTTCTTCTTTTCTCTTTCGGCACATGAAAATATATGAGACTTAAAAAAAACTAAAATGGGAGACATCAAGTTTCTTACTAGTGAACATTTATTTAGGAGTCTTTGAGTCCAATACTTGATGAGGGCATCAATTTTTGAACATATACACCGGTATTCGCAACTTCATCCCTTAGAAACTCTAGAAGCCTTTAACCATGGAGCAGGGCCCGGAAAAATTCAAAAATCATACGATTCTTCCTTTCAGCCACACCATTCTCCTCAGGAGTGTATGGTGTTGTTCTCTCCCTCTTAGTGCCAACGTCTTTACAAAAGTTATGGAAGTCATTGGATTCACACTCAGTCCCATTATTAGTCCTTATTATCCTGATTTTCTTCTCAGTTTTATTTACGATCAAGGCTTTGAAGTGATGGAACCAGGTGAACACTTCATCCTTACTTTTCAAGAAGTAGATCCAAGTCTTGCGAGAATAATCATCTGTAAAAGTGAGATAATATAGATATACTCCCAAAGAGTTTGCGGGCATCATACCAGATATGTCGGAGTGGACCAACAGTAATATATCTATAGTCTTGCTACGGCTTGAGGGGAATGATCCCCTTTTAAGCTTTCCTCTAGCACATCCTCGACATACACCTTCACGATCTACCTTAAATTTGGGCATCCCTATCACCATCTGTCTCATATCAGGTAGAGACTTATAATGAAGGTGGGAAAACCTCCGGTGCCATAGTTTAGACTGTAGTGAAGTGTCGCAAGACATGACCCCCAATAAACTTCCTGCAACTTGATATAAAGAGTCAACCCTAAACCCAAGAGTAAAAGCATCTTTAAAATTCTTCTTCCAAACACGTACCTTGCCATCGATGAATGCCACCTAGTAGCCTTTGTCTTCCATTACCAAAATGGACACTAGGTTCTTCTTGAGATCAGGTACATATAAGACTTCTTACAAATGGATCATGTTACCCTGATTTAATTGAAGAGTAACATTCCCTACACCCTTTATGGGATAGGTGGCAATGTATCCAAGGATAATCTCCAAGTTTGTCTCCTTCTCTATCAAGTTAGAGAGAGCTTCCTTATAACTAGTGAAGTGACTTCAATCACCACTATCAATAAGCCAATTTCCTAACGAGTCCGTAGGAGAGGTAGTGGAGAGAGATGATATCATATAATACTCATCTTGCTTATTGTTAAAAACATTTGATTCGTACTTGGAGTTCCTTTCTTTCATGGAGGGTTGACCATTTCCTTGATTTCCCGCATTCCTCTTTCCTTTTGCATTGAACCTGCCATTCATTTGATTGTTGTTGAAATTTCCCTGGAGTGATTTTGATCATCATCATGTGATGTGTCCTTTCTATTTGGACACTCCGTCGCATAGTGGCCAAATTTATTGCAAATAAAGCATCTTCGCTTCCTTCCACCCTTTGATCCATGCTTTCCTTTGAAATTACCTTTAGACCTAGAATTATTTCTCCTTTTGGCATGACAGGAGAAAGCAGTGATGTTTCCTTTCTTTGAAAGCATTTATTGCTCCACCATCCTTGTCCCTTCTTGAATGCATCTCGAAATAAATTCTTCAAACCCTGGAATTTGATCATTGTAGAAAAGAGTGGCTCTAAATATATACCATTCGGATGGGAGCTCTCCAATTATAGTGATAGTTAGTTCCCTGTCAAGAATGACTTCTCCAACTGATAGAAGATGATTCTTGATCTCAGTGATCCTTAAGAAGTAGTTTTCAATATCCTTGTCCTTTCCTTTCTTAATATATTTCAACTTATTTTTGAGGAACAAAACTTGACTTGCATCACTAACTTTAAACAAGCTTACCAATCTATCGTAGATTGCCTTGGAGGTGTTCAAGTCGGAAATGTAGGCCACCAGACACTTGTCAATTGAATCTCAAATAATCGGTTTTTCTTTGACTTTACCCTTAGTGTACTTCTTCTTTGTAGCAGCTCGTCCATTTGATGGAGGCTAAAGAATTTTACCCCTCATATAGTCCAACACTTCTTTCTCTTCCAATTTTAGATCAAGAGACATCTTCCATCCGTGATAGTCAAACTTCTCATGGAGCTTCTCGTCCGATGGGAAATGGGATGAGGAACCCATGAAGCCTTTTGACCTTTTCAACTATCTTCAGTGATTTCTCTTTCACTCTTTCTTAGGATTTTTCTTCAGCTCAACTCTGATACCATGTTAAATTATGGTATGTTCTGTGCTTAAGAGAAATTTACTTCAAATTTTCTTATTATCCCAATATCAATTTCTAGAATAGCAATCATATTAGCATGATAGTAAAATGCAGATAGAACATAAATGTAAACAGTAGAAGACAAGAAGAAACAAGATGTGGAACTAGCTAGGGACAAACCCAAATGCAGGGAAACCCTTGATCAATTATTCTTATATTCTTCAATAATTCATCAAAGAGAGAGACCTTGAGTAAAATGAAATTGTTTTAGTAATTCCACACAAGTCCTCGATACAAGGAGACATTTATGTTTCGACATAAATTATAATCTCAATAAAAACTATGAAGAGAAAACCATGATCTCTATGGATCAGAAGGCAGGTCTCCAATACATATCTCAATTAAAACACAGTGATGAATTCGATGATAAGTTCGGTCTCACAACCCAGTGGACAATTCAAATTAACAACACTCATGGACATCACTGTCTCAGTACAGTATCAATATACTTGTCACAGTTTCGAATCTGCTCTATAAACATGATCTCAATAGAATGATGCTTAGATCAGAGCATGAATTTGCTAATGTTGAGTGTAATAAGGTCCACTTGTGGGATGGAAGTATCACTAGCATCTCAAATATAGGATTCAAAAACACCTTGAAGAAGAATTAGAAGTCAAGATCATCTCAAGATCACAAAGGAATTTCGATGATGACAAGATCACAAATGTCATGATGCTAGAAGGTCTCCAAAGTTGTTTTGGTAAAAGGATATGGTGTATGATTAGTAATCATAGCCAAAGGAAGCTTCATCACATCAAGAATAAGAATGGTCAAATAGCCGTAAGTGACATCTCATTGAAGTAGTTGTTAGCACTATGATAAAGGTTGTTCCAAGTATGGGAATGCTTGCAAGTGGAAGGCACAGTCATAAGATAAACCTGTGTGGTGAAAGAGTCTGCACTCAGACTTATCTCAAACCTTGTAGAGATGGCTTCAAATGTAGATTGGATTCTAATATTCTAAACCATTGATGATTATTATATATATGTCATAACGAAATTTACTTCTGTTTTTCTATGTGATAGGCCATAGGCCATAACATCATAGCAAGGGTTTCTTAGAGTTTCTCTTTTGGATAGTTTGGAGATTATGAAGGAAGACTAGTACAACCATAGGTTCCCTCATCAAATCAGAAACCTCTCACTGTCAAGGGACATGATACAATACTCTTCATGATTGAAGACTGACATAACCTCTGCTATCATAAATATCAATTTTATGTATTTGTACTATCTCTCTCTCTGCTGAGCTATTGAACAATATAATAAGAATTAATCAAGGATTTCCCCACATTGGGATTTGTCCTTGGTTGGTGCCACATATTGTGTTCTCTTGTCTTGGCTTGTCTTCTGTTGTTTATGTTTATGTTCTATCTACACTTTAATATCATGCCTAAGTGATTGCTAATCTAGATTTGATATTGAGATAATGTGAAAAATTGAAGTAAATTTCTCTAAGCATAGAACATAACCATGCAATATGGGACTCATGGGAAGTACCTCTCATTTGGCTAATGAGTAGAGAAATGAGGATATGGACCATAGTAGTACCGATGGGCACATCGTGTAACTGTCGTACTCCCTATGCTAGGATGATATTGATCTGGGATCATTTGGAACTGATTTCAGATCAGTAAAAGTGGTATGACACACTCTCTCTATTTGGAATTGATTTCAGATCAGTAAGAGTGGTATGATACACTCTCTCTATTTGGAACTGAGTTCAGATCAGTAGGAGTGGTATCAGACACTCTCTTTATATGGGACTAACTTTGGGTCAATAAAGAATGGTATGATACATTCTCGACCACTTCTTATTCTTGATAGTTCAGTAGAGCATAGAAGTGTAGGGCAGTGATGGTAGATATAGTACAGACTGGAAGATGGATTAGCAGATGCAGTTATCCCTAGTTAAGAGGGAGTGTTAAAATTGGAAACTAGGGCCGAACTCCATGTGGGTCTTATTATATATGGAAGCCAATATTTTTCTTGGATTCCTCTTATTGAGAGGTGTGGGATTGATCTAAAGATCATCAGATTCCATCATGTATTCATGGAGATATGAATTTATTTTTATTCTTGACAATTTGTCAAGGTTGGATAGCAAGAAAAACAATGTTTTACACCCCCATCTTATCCTCAACATTGCATATTAAAGGAGGATACCTTGTGCCATTATTCCACTCATCTCATCATCTCATTCTTCTCTCTCCTAGCTTGATTGGGTATGCATAGGAGGAGCAGGTCTCTCACACATGGGAAGAAGGAGGATGTAGATTTGACTAGGGCAACGTTGACTTGAGTTGACTGAGGTGCAAGTGGATAGTTTTGGCCGTGTTGATCAGCGAGGTGGATAATTTGACTATGGTTTGGGTTGAGAAGCCTCTCCTAGGCTCTCCAAATTTATGGGCAGCAAATGTTGACCTATTTTGACCACCCTTTGACCAGTGTTGACTATCAAGGGTTGACCGCAGACCTTTACCTGCATTGAATACAGTTTGACCATCATTTCATACTATTTTGGGATGTACATTCTTGTTTTTGGAGGCCAAGTTGATTGCGGTTGGATTGAGGTCAATTATGACATGTTTGACTAGATTTCACTTTGCTGGTTAGAGTTTTGTTGTAGCTTTCATAACATTACAGATTTGTGTAATTGTAGTATCTCTCTCTCTCTCTACTAAATTATTGAAGAATATAAGAAGAATTGATCAAGGGTTTCCCTGCATTGGGGTTTGTCCTTGGCTGGTGCCACATCTTGTGTCCTCTTGTATTGGCTTGTCTTCTGATGTTTATGTTTATGTTCCATCTGCACTTTACTATCATGCTAATGTGATTGCTAATCTAAATATTGTTATTGGGCTCAAATTAAAAATTTAAGAAAATTTCTCTAAGCATAGAACATACCCAAAATTAACATGGCATCAGAGCTGAGGTGAAGATAAAGCCCAAGAAAGAGTGAAAGAGCCATAACTGAAGATAGTTGGAAAGGTCAAAAGGCTTCATGGGTTCCTCATTGCACTTCCCAGCCCAAGAAAAGCTCTGTGAGAAGTCTAACTATCACGGATGGAAGATGTCTCTTGATCTGACATTGGAAAAGCAAGAAGTGTTGGACTATGTGAGGGGTAAAATTTTAGAGCCTCCATCAAATGCACTGACTAATACAAAGAAAAAGTACACTAAGGGTGAAGTCAAAGCAAAGAATATTATTTGAGATTCAATTGACAAGCTTCTGGTGGCCTACGTTTCTGAGTTGAACACCTCTAAGGAGATCTATGACAGATTGGTAAGCTTGTTTAAATTTAGTGATGCAAATCAAGTTTTCTTCCTCAAAAATAAGTTGAAGGACATTAAGAAGGGAAAGAATGAAGATATTGAATCCTAATTCTTAAGGATCACTAAGATCAAGAATCATCTTCTATCAATTGGAAAAGTCATTCTTGATAGGGAAATAACTATAACTACAATTGGAGGGCTCCCATCTGAATGGTATATATTTAGAACCACTCTTCTCAACAATGATCGAATTTCAGGGTTTGAAGAATTGATGTCAAGATGCATTCAAGAAGAGACAAGGATGGTGGAGCAAGAAATGCCTTCAAACAAAGGCGACCCCACTCCTTTCTCCTCTCATGCCAAAAGGAAAGATAATTTTGGGTGTAAAGGTCATTTGAAAGGAAAGATCAGATCAAAGGGTGTAAGGAAGGGAAGATGCCTTGCTTGCAATGAGTTTGGCTGTTATGCGAGGGAGTGTCCAAATAGAAAGGACACATCACATGATGATGATCAAAACCACTCCAGGGGAAACTTAAAAAAAAATCAAAGGAATGGCAGGTTCAATGGAAAAGGAAAGAGGAATGCGAGAAATCAAGGAAATGGTCAACCATCCAAGAAAGAAAGGAACTCCAGGTATGAATTAAATGTTGTTAACAATAAGCAAGATGAGTATTATTTGATATCAACCCTCTTCACTACCTCTCCTTCGAACTCACTGCGAAACTGGTTTATTGATAATGTTGCCTCAAGGCACTTCATTGATTACAAGGAATCTCTCTCTAACTTGATAGAGGAGACAAAATTCGAGATTATCCTTGGAGACAATGCCACCTATCTCGTAAAGGGTATAGGGAATGTTACTCTTCAATTAAATCAAGGTAACATGATCCATTTGCAAGAAGTCTTATATGTAGTTGATCTCAAGAAGAACCTGGTGTCCATTTCAGCAATGGAAGACAAGGGCTATGAGGTGGCATTTATCGGTGGTAAGGTACATGTTTGGAAAAAGAATTTTAAATATGCTTTTACTCTTGGGTTCAAGGTTGGAAATTTTTATCAAGTTGGAGGAAGTCCAATGGGGACCATGTCATGTGACACATCTCTTCAATGGCACTGGAGTTGTGCCTATATTCAGTGTATCCCTACCTAATGTGAGACGGATGGTGATTGGGATGCCTGAATTCAAGGAAGAGCATGAAGGTACATGTCTGATATGTATCAAAGGAAAAATTACAAGGGGACCATTCCCCTCATGTAATAGCAAGACCTCAGATGTGGAACAACTCGAGGGGTTTGAAATTGAGGTTCGGGAATCCCATGTATGCAAGTAGAAGAAAGCTCTCAATGGCTTGAAGCAAGCACCCCAAGATTGGTATAAGAGGATTGATAGCTATTTGATGAAGCTGAGATTCACTAAGAGTGAAGTCGATCCAAACCTTTGCTTGAAGGTTATGGATGATAGACCTCTCATACTGATACTTTATGTGGACGATCTCTTTCTGACAAGTGTAGACCCTCTCATTTGCAAAAGTAAGAGGGAGTTGGATTTCTAATTTGGAATGGTGGACTGCAAGCCTGTGACTACCACAATGAAACTTAACTTTAAGAATTTATGTGGTAGTGCCACCGGACCTAATTTTGGAAATGACTCTAAGTTTCATCAACTCATAATACCATTGATGTTCTTGGTGAACTCTCGTCCAGATATATGTTTTGTAGTTAGGATGTTGAGCTCATATATAATTGAGCCTCACTAGATTGGTGCCAAGAATATTTTGAGATATATTCAGGGCACAATGTCTCATGGATTGAGATACACTACCAAAAATGTGAAGCTACATGATTATTGTGATGCTGACTCGGAAGGTAGTGTGGAGGATCGCAAGAGCACTTTTGGGTGCTCATTCTCTTTCAGTTCTGCTTCAATATCGTTGATGAGCAAGAAGTAGAATTTGATTTCTTTGAGCTCCGCTAAGGCCAAATACGCAGCTAAGTGTATGGCCTCCTGTGAAGCTATCTAGTTGTGGAATCTCTTCAATAAGCTACTTAGACACGTGTTGGATACCACCGTGATCTTCTATGACAACTATAGTGGGATTCGATTGTTGAGGAATCTCGTTTTATATTATTGCTTCTAGCATATAGACATAAAGTACCACTTTATCTAGGATATGATACAACGAGGAGAAATAAGGCTCCATCACATTGGGACTGATGTGCAGGTCACCGATATTCAAATGAAGCCCCTGGGAAGGATCAAATTCTTGACTTTCTAAGAACAACTAGGAGTCGTTGAGATATCCTCTCCTAAGGGTCTTGTATGATATGTACATTGAGCTCTTGGAGCTTCGGGGGGCTTGGGGTACTTCTTGGAGTGATGAGCAATCATAGGGTGACTTGTTCAACATTCCACTAGTGGTTCTCTATGTATAGGGTGAGTGGTTCAACCTTCCCTTGTGTCCTCTGGACAACATGTAGGAAAGATGCATGGTTCATCCTTCTCCTACTAAGAAATCCTACCCATCCAGTCTAGGAATCATGGGAAGTACCTCTCATTTGGCCAATCAGTAGGAAAATCAGGATAGGGACCATAGTAGTACTGATGGATACATCGTGTAACTACCATACTCCCTATGCTAGGATGATATTGATCTGGGATTATTTAGAAATGATTTTAGATCAGTAAGAGTGGAATGATACACTCTCTCTATTTATGACTCATTTCGGATCAGTAAGAGTGGTATGATACACTCTCGCTATTTGGAACTGATTTCAGATCAATAAGAGTGGTATGGGACACTCTCTTTATATGGGACTGACTTCAGGTCAGTAGAGAATGGTATGATACATTATTGATCACTTCTTGTTCTCCATATTTCAGTAGACCAAAGCAGTGCAGGGCACTGGTTGCAGAGATAGTACGGATTGTGAGATGGATTAGTAGATGGAGTTCTCCCTAGTTGAGACAGAGTGTTAAAATTGGCAACTAGGGCCAAACTCCATGTGGGCCTTCTTATTATGGAATTCAATATTTTTCTTAGACTCCTCTGACTGAGAGGTGTAGGATTGAACTAAAGATCATTCAATTTTGACATGTATTCATGGAGATATGAATTTATTTGTGTTCTTTACAATTTGTCAAGGTTGGCCAGCAAGTAAAACAATTTTTTACACCTCCAGCTTATCCTCAATGTGGCATATAAAGCATGAGACATTGTGGAATTATTCCACTCATGTCATCATCTCATTCTTCTCTCTCCTAACTTGATTGGGTATGCATAGGAGGAGCAGGTCTCTCACACATGGGAAGAAGGAGGACGAAGATCTAGCTAGGGTAGTGTTGACTTGAGTTGACCAAGGTAGGGGTGGACAGTTTTGGCTACGCTGACCAGCGAGGAGGATATTTTGACTATGTTTTGGGTTGGGCAGTCTCTCCTAGGCTAGCTGTATTTTTGGGTAGGAAACAATGACTTGTTTTGACCACACTTTGACCAGTGTTGACTATCAAGGGTTAACACAGACTTGTAGGGTCTAGAGATAGTAAAATTACACAAATCTATAATGTTATGACAGCTGCAACAAAACCCTAACCAACAAATTCAAAGCTAGTCAAACAGGTCAGAATTGACCTCAAGTCAACCTTAGTCAACTTGACCTCTAACAACAAGAATGTATAACCCAAAGCAATCCTAAATTATGGTTGAACTATAGTCAACATAGGTACAGGTCTATGGCCAACCCTTGACAGTCAACATTGGTCAAAGGGTGGCCAAACCATGTCAACATTTGTTGCCCAAAGATGTGTCTAGCCTAGGAGAGGGTGCCCAACCTAAAATGTAGTCAAACTATCCTCTTCATTCGTCAACAAAGCCAAAATTGCCCACCACCTTGGTCAACTCAAGTCAATGCTGCCCTAGTCAGATTTGCATCCTCCTTCTTCCCACGTGTGAGAGACTTGCTCCTCCTATGCATACCCAATCAAGCTAGGAGAGAGAAGAATGAGATGAGTAGAATAATGCCACAAGGTCTCCTCCTTTTATATGCCACGATGAGGATAAGTTGGGGGTGTAAAACTATGTTTTGCTTGCTCGTCGACATTGACAAATTGTCAGGAATACAAATAAATTCATATCTCCATGAATACATGTCAGAATCGAATGATCATTAGATCAATCCTACACCTCTCGATGAGAGGAATCCAAGAAAAATATTAGTTACAATAAATAAGGTGACCCACATGGAGTTTGGCCCTAGTTGCCAATTTTAACATCTATGCTATCATATGCTACATATTAGATATTGATTTCTCTTAAATACAACCAATCAAGACACTGGGATAACCTTCCTGTTTTATACTATCATATGCTACATATTAGATATTTATTTCTCTTAAACAGAACCAATCAAGACACTAGGAGAACCTTCTTTCTTCTATGCTATCATACGCTACATATTAGATCTTGATTTCTCTTAAACACAATCAATCCAGATATATTTTAATTATTTTTCTTCCTTTGAATTTCATTCTTCCTCTAGTACACATCTAGAAATTCCTCATGATTTACTTTATCTTTCCATCTTTCATTTTCTTCCAATGACAATAACATATAATCCTTACTGGGAGTATATGGATGAATGACTACAACCAAGAAAAGGATAAATAGACAAGAAACTAACTAAGGAAAATAAATGCAATAACAACAACCTTAATAAAATAGGGAAGTTATATAAGACTTATCTTTGAAAAAACGTGAGCTCCCTCTTAATCTTGGACCTTTGTAATTTTCAACATCATTGTCATCACATCAACACAATGTCATGTTTGCTATACCCAAGAGCTAGATCTTCTTCTTTTAGTGGAAATGATTAGTTCTATGCTTGCTCCCCTTGTTTTTTCTTGTTCACACCTTAGCTATGATTTAGAAACCCTATATGATTCAATAATCAAAATATTTAATACCTACCATCTCATTCTTTTAGCAACAAATTTCTGATTTGTTTGAAGAGTTTAAGGGGTAATATTCCAACCTCACTTGCCCTCCAATTCTTCCATTGAGTATGGTGCTAAACTTAAGAATTTCTTTAGAAGTATTAAATATGATTCTTGAAATTTATTTTATCTTCATTTGAGGAAAAAACTTGATCACCTTCAGATATTACTTAGACTTCCTAGGTTTTGTCTGTCACTGCAAAAATTTTATTTCATCACAAAACTATGCTCAAAATCTCGATCTATGAGATCTCTATTTGAAATAAGCTTCGGATTTTGGTCTACCACAAGGACTCAACCTTTCTCACACAAATATCATAATCTAGATCATCAAAACATGCTTCTCTATAGATCAGATCTAGGTTTTACTCATCTTTCTTATCCAACCTATTTTGACTTGTTACAGTTGATTCGCTATAGTTTCAATATTGAACTTTAGATTTTAATAGTCATACAATATTTGAAATGATCCAAGAAACATTCTTATCACAGTGTAAACACACCAACACTCAGTTAATGTAGGAATATAATAAGGGAGATGGAATTCATCTCTAATGAGAGACAAGTGCCATCTTCAGATTTATCAAACCTTTTGTTGGGATTCCAAAGTAATGTAATAACCCTTTTATTTGTATACTTTTAATGGTTATTCATTGAGATACCAAGACACCCATCAGTATTTAATTTTTCTCAAGGGAGATCACTTGTGAAACTACAAAAATCATTCCACCAATAATGTTGATCATACTTGAGCAATGCCACAAAGATAAAATTCATATTGTTTAATAGTTTAAAACTTGATTATTGCCCATCAAAGCTTAGATATCATTTAATATTACTGATCCTCCCAATTGGATGTTGTAGACAACTAACTAGCAATATGAAAGTTTCAAGTCAACACTCAAGAATGAAAGGATTTCTATAAAAGAAGGCCGACATGACATATTGGAGGTCAAGCTTGGGAATTTGGAGAGACAATAATATTCTTTAAAATTTATTTTTTCGTCCTTTTAAATTCCAAAATGAGAAATAAAAACAAATATTGTTTTGACTCAAATAATTTATTTTTTACTGTTTACAAAATGATAGAATATACATTATGAAGAATGAACCTAGTTACAATTTTAAGAAAGAGGACATTTCCCATTAGGATACATTAAATTAGGAGAATGCACCCATTATGAGTACGATATAGTTTCAGTACTTGACTCTTCTTTTCTATATGAAACAAAAGAAATAGCATTCAAACAATCACACAAGAGGATGAAGTTATTGGTAGTTCTCAAAGTCACAATTACAATCGAAACACCTTTGATGGATGAAAATAGAAGTGATACAATTACTAAAACATATATAGGTGTTGCATTTTATTAGGATTTAGAGTGGAATATTAGGAACAAGGCCAAGGATATAAATGAATACAAGTTGAGAATAGAAAAGTTGGGACATGGAGTAGCATATTACAAAGGTGATATGACTAGCTTGGAAAAGTTCGATCCTTGTGCCTATGAATTGCAATATAAAATCCACATAGTTCAGAAGCACTTGTATAAAAATATCAAATATTTCCATGATATTGATACTCGATTCCTTGAATATTTAGGGAAAGTCAAAGATAAGAGAGTAGTTTTATATGGAGTACAACCTAGTATGATTGATCTAAAGAAATAGAAAATTGAGAAGAAGGTTCCGCAATAGGACTTGTTTAGGATTATAGAGAATGAAAAATAGTTAAATTATATAGCTCTATTGGATATCCATAAATAAAGCACAATGATGGAGAATGGAATCATAATCTTAGTAAAAAATTACAAACACTTGTACCTTTCCATTAAAAAGTTACTAAGAGATGACATCTTCCACCACTAGAAGACATGGGTGCACTAAGACCCATGGAATATTTTTACAATGATTTGGAAGAGAAAATGAAAAATAAAGGGTTTGCAATTGGGATAATTCCAACTATCACTAAATAAATTATAAAGGAATACATTGTTGGCCATTCTAAGGAAATACATTTTATTAATTGTCTCTTAAGTACATTGAAAAGAGAGATTGGGCCCCTAAGTAGGAAGTTAATATCATGTGAAGTTTATTTTGAGAAAGTACTCTTTACATGTATCCTAGGTATTTCATGCGAACATGAAATTTCAAACACCTATATTCACGACGAGGCATGATGTTGATTATAATCATATAAATAGATTGTAATTTAATAACAATTAGGGAGGAATTAAAGAGAAGGAAATTGAAAATTTATAAATATAAAAGCGAAGTAAAGAAGAGCCAAAAAGTAGATATAGCATAAAAGCCTTATAATACCTATATTTCACTATAGAATGGGGCCTTCGGTTAATTGTAAATTGGATATTTTTTCTTGAAAATTATAATGAGAAGAAGTCCTTAGGGAAAATTCTGAAGAGAAGCATAATTCTTATGTTGTGAATGATAAGAAACCTTTCAAGTTATCATGTTATCATTAACATAAGGTTGTATTATTTTATTATTGAATATTCTACAATGAATTCATGGTTCTTATTTTTGTCTTGATCATCTAATATGTTACTTTTATTTTGTTGATATGAGATTATGAATAATGGTGATCTAATAGATATTTTTTCTTTGCACCTCTATTCATGCTTATGTGTTTTTATATTTTTAAATAACTTCTGTCTTAAAAATAATCTATATGAATATATGAATAAACTCTTATCCCCTAGTTAAATTGGGCTCCTAGCTAAGATATGTTACATTATCTTACATTTAAAATATAAGATAATAGCAGATTTATTTTTGTATTCTATAATACAACTCTCATTTAAAGTACTATCCATTCAGCCATAACATTGATAATTTCCTATTTCAAATGGTATGAAGTTTAATTGGGACCATGTATATAGGAGAGGATCACTTACTGTAGAGGGAATTTTTCCTACGACAACAACTAGGTTATATTTTCCTTTCATCTTAAAAATTTTACACCTTCTAATATGGGACCTATAAGTTTTAAACATTTATATTAAATAATGCACACATATATTGTTTATAAAATAGAAAAGTGATGCAGGAGCATCAAGACCCTCTTCATTTATAAATATGGAATAAAAAGGGGGTTGTGATAATTTTAAATATTTTGTTATTTTTAGTAAAATAGCGAGTGTTTTGAGGCATAAAGCAGTGAATGTGGATCATTATGGGATAAGGAAATCTTTTCTATTTTAGAACAGGGAAAAAGATGAGAAAAATCCTGAATATGCTTTTTACCATATGTATGCATTGCATGTAGACTCTTTGAGCTTTTAGTTGGGTGATTCTAGATCATGCTTAGTTTTATAAATTATGTAGCCTCAAACGCATTGATCAGAGAGAGAAAGAGTGAGGATGAAGAAGGAGAGGCCATGAATAGGCCATAAATTCCCTTGTAAATATTTTATTTCCTAAATAATTATTCTCATATTTTTGTGTGCATATGGTTGGTGTGATCTTTAGTTAGTTTTATTGTTTTTATTTGAAGACCTGTAGCATTGCTTGGCACAGATTAATGGTCGATTGACAGTTTGCACAATCGATGTGAGAGTGAATTTGCCAGTTATTGATGTTTTAATTTGGGAAATTAAGATGATGCATTTGCATATGCATAGGGTATAAAGATCCTGGTATTTGCAGGCAGGCTGCCTTACATTAAGTGGTATTAGAGCGGGAACAACTTTCTTTGAAGGTTCAAGTGTTTTTTGTTAAGTTAATTGCATGTGATGATCTCTGGAATTGATGAATATTGATTTACAGGAATAGTGAAGAAATCTCAGCGGGAAGAAGGAGAAGTGAATGTGGAAAAACCTAAAAGATTCAGCAGAGGTTGAATAAAGTTGCAGATGAGAGATGAGGGAAGCCTACAAGAGTAGTGGAGGATGCTCAAAAGGTTCCAGCAGAGGAACTATGATTACCAAAAGACCAGATCCAGAGGGAAGGATTGGTGAGGTAAGTGGCAGCAAAAGAGTTTGCTTTGGCAGAGGCTTCATGCAACTCATAGGGGAGCAACTCATGGCGAAGGAGTTGACTACTAAAAGTCATAAAGGAGAAAGCAGAGGTTCAAAAAGAAGCCACAAAGATGAGATGACTACAGGAGTTCGAGAAAGAAAGATTGCAGAACTAAAGGCACAGTTACAGGCACTGGAAGAACGGCTGTAGGAGCAGGAAAAGAAGAAAGGAAAATGGATCTTTCCACTGAAGGGAAAGAGAGTGATTTGGCGACAATTGCAGAGGAGGTTGAGGCAAATTCTGATTGCCTTGGTGAGAAAGGGACTTAGAATTCTTGTGCCAGAGATGAAATTTGAAAATTGCACATGCAGATTGGTTCAAAGGAAACTGTTGAAGGAAGCAGTGAGGACTAAAGAGACTTACAGTTTAAAAACTGATGAGTTGTGTATGTTTGCAGGTGATGTGATTACAGGTGTTGAGGAGGATGTGCCATCTTATGAAATTGTTACAACACAAGAGGAAGTTCTTGTGGAAGTGAATCAGTCTGAAGCACAGATAAAGGAAGTAACAGTTGATACTGAAAGTTTATATGCAGGTGATGATGATGTGCTTCAACGATGCTTCAGAGAAATTGCCTGGTTGGAATATTGGTTGGAGAATCCGCAGTATGATAGGGAGATTGCAGAAGAAAGAGTCTAGTGCAGTGAACCAGAGGGAAAAGTTGCAGATGAAATTTTAGATGATGAGCCAAAGAATGTTGCAGAGGGACAGGAAGTTTGTGAGGTAGCAACATCTATGGCGATAGTGGCAGCAACATCCCCAGTGACAAATGAGATAGCATTGGTAGCAGCAGAAGAGGCACTGATGCCTTATATTTTTTATTCTAACAATTGTTTTGTGAGTACAGGTCTAAATGAAGATGCTGGATAAAATCCGCTAGATAGAGAAATTGAATTGATGAAGCGGATGATGGTGAAGGAGCCCTGGAAGAGACCAGCAGTAGTGAAACAAAAGAGAAGAAACAAGAGGAAGACATCAGAAGATTGCAAGAGTGCAACTAGTGGAGAAAAGCAGCATAAGGTGGGGAGACCTAGAGAAGGACAACAGACAAAAGCAGTGGAAAATGGAAACTTGTAGCACAAGATATGGGATCCAGGTATACACAGATCCGAACACATGATCAGGAGATCATGATTAATTTTAAGGTTGGGTGTATGATGCAGGAGCATCAAGACCCTCTTCATTTGTAAATATGGAATAAAAAGGGGGGTGTGATAATTTTAAATATTTTGTTATTTTTAATAAAATAGGGAGTGTTTTTAGGCATAAAGAAGTGAATGTGGATCATTATGGGATAAGGAAATCTTTTCTATTTTAGAACAAGGAAAAAGATGGGAAAAAGCCTCAAGATGCTTTTTACCATATGTATGCATTGCATGTAGAATGTTAGAGCTTTTAGTTGGGTGATTCTAGATCATGCTTAGTTTTATAAATTATGTAGCCTCAAAGGCATTGATCAGAGAGAGAAAGAGTGAGGATGAAGAAGGAGAGGCCATGAATAGGCCATAAATTCTCATGTAAATATTTTATTTCCTAATTAATTATTCTCATATTTTTGTGTGCATATGGTTGGTGTGATCTTTAGTTAGTTTTATTGTTTTTATTTGAAGATCTGTAGCATTGCTTGGCACAAATTAATGGTCGATTGACAGTTTGCACAATCGATGTGAGAGTGAATTTGCCATTTATTGATGTTTTAATTTGGGAAATTAAGATGATGCATTTTTATATGCATAGGGTATAAAGATCCTGGTATTTGCAGGCAGGCTGCCCTGCATCAAGTGGTATCAGAGCGGGAACAGCTTTCTTTGAAGGTTCAAGTGTTTTTTGTTAAGTTAATTGCATGTGATGATTTTTGGAACTGATGAATATTGATTTACAGGAATAGTGAAGAAATCTCAACGGGAATAAGGAGAAGTGAATGTGGCAGAACCTAAAAGATTCAACAGAGGTTGAATAAAGTTGCAGATGAGAGATGAGGGAAACCTACAAGAGCAGTGGAGGATGCTCAAAAGGTTCCAGCAGAGGAACTATGATTACCAAAAGACCAGATCCGGAGGGAAGGATTGGTGAGGTAAGTGGCAGCAAAAGAGTTTTCTATGGCAAAGGCTTCATGCAACTCATAGGGGAGCAACTCATGGCGAAGGAGATGACTACTAAAAGTCATAAAGGAGAAAGGAGAGGTTCAAAAAGAAGCCACAGAGATGAGATGACTACAAGAGTTCGAGAAAGAAAGATTGTAGAAATAAAGGCACAGTTACAGGCACTGGAAGAACGGCTGCAGGAGCAGGAAAAGCAGAAAGGAAAATGTATCTTTCCACTGAAGGGAAAGAGAGTGATTTGGCAACAATTGAAGAGGAGGTTGAGGCAAATTTTGATTGCCTTGGTGAGAAAGGGACTTAGAATTCTTGTGCCAGAGATGAAATTTGAAAATCGCACATGTAAATTGGTTCAAAGGAAACTGTTGAAGGAAGCAGTGAGGAATAAAAAGACTTACAGTTTAAAAACTGATGAGTTGTGTATGTTTGCAGGTGATGTGATTACAGGTGTTGAGGAGGATGTGCCATCTTATGAAATTGTTACAGCACAAGAGGAAGTTCTTGTGGAAGTGAATCAGTCTGAAGCACAAATAAAGGAAGTAACAGTTGATACTGAAAGTTTATATGCAGGTGATGATGATGTGCTTCAGCGATGCTACAAAGAAATTGCATGGTTGGAATATTGGTTGGAGAATCCGCAGTATGACAGGGAGATTGCAGAAGGAAGAGTCCAGTGTAGTGAACCAGAGGGAAAAGTTGCAGATGAAATTGCAGATGATGAGCCAAAGCATGTTGCAGAGGGACAGGAAGTTTGGGAGGTAGAAACGTCTATGGCGATAGCGGCAGCAACAACCATAGTGACAACTGAGACAGCATTGGTAGCAACAGAAGAGGCACTGATGCCTTATATTTTTTATTCTAACAATTGTTTTGTGAGTACAGGTCTAAATGAAGATGCTGGAGAAAATCCGCTAGATAAAGAAATTGAATTGATGAAGAGGATGATGGTGAAGGAGCCCTGGAAGAGACCAGCAGTAGTGAAACAAAAGAGAAGCAACAAGAGGAAGACATCAGAAGATTGCAAGAGTGCAGCTGGTGGAGCAAAGCAGCATAAGGTGGGGAGACCTGGAGAAGGAGAACAGACAAAAGCAGTGGCAAATGGAAACTTGCAGCACAAGATATGGGATCCAGGCATACACAGATCCGAACACATGATCAGGAGATCATGATTAATTTTAGGGTTGGGTGTATGATGCAGGAGCATCAAGACCCTCTTCATTTGTAAATATGGAATAAAAAGGGGAGTGTGATAATTTTAAATATTTTGTTATTTTTAATAAAATAGGGAGTGTTTTTAGGCACAAAGCAGTGAATGTGGATCATTATGGAATAAGGAAACCTTTTCTATTTTAGAAAAGGGAAAAAGATGGGAAAAAGCCTGAAGATGCTTTTTACCATATGTGTGCATTGCATGTAGACTCTTAGAGCTTTTAGTTGGGTGATTCTAGATCATGCTTAGTTTTATAAATTATGTAGCCTCAAAGGCATTGATTAGAGAGAGAAAGAGTGAGGATGAAGAAGGAGAGGCCATGAATAGGCCATAAATTCTCTTGTAAATATTTTATTTCCTAATTAATTATTCTCATATTTTTGTGTGCATATGGTTGGTGTGATATTTAGTTAGTTTTATTGTTTTTATTTGAAGACCTGTAGCATTTCTTGGCACAGATTAATGGTCGATTGACAGTTTGCACAATCGATGTGAGAGTGAATTTGCCAGTTATTGATGTTTTAATTTGGGAAATTAAGATGATGCATTTGTATATGCATAGGGTATAAACATCCTGGTATCTGCAGGAAGGCTACCCTGCATAAGGTGGTATCAGAGCGGGAACAACTTTCTTTGAAGGTTCAAGTGTTTTTTGTTAAGTTAATTGCATGTGATGATTTTTGGAATTGATGAATATTGATTTACAGGAATAGTGAAGAAATCTCAGCGGGGAGAAGGAGAAGTGAATGTGGCAGAACCTAAAAGATTCAACAGAGGTTGAATAAAGTTGCAGATGAGAGATGAGGGAAGCCTACAAGAGCAGTGGAGGATGCTCAAAAGGTTCCAACAGAGGAACTATGATTACCAAAAGACCAGATCCGGAGGGAAGGATTGGTGAGGTAAGTGGCAGCAAAAGAGTTTGCTGTGGCAGAGGCTTCATGCAACTCATAGGGGAGCAACTCATGGCGAAGGAGATGACTACTAAAAGTCATAAAGGAGAAAGCAGAGGTTCAAAAAGAAGCCACATAGATGAGATGACTACAGGAGTTCGAGAAAGAAAGATTGTAGAAATAAAGGCATAGTTACAGGCACTGGAAGAACGGTTGCAGGAGTAGGAAAAGCAGAAAGGAAAATGGATCTTTCCACTGAAGGGAAAGAGAGTGATTTGGTGACAATTGCAGAGGAGGTTGAGGCAAATTCTGATTGCCTTGGTGAGAAAGGGACTTAGAATTCTTGTGCCAGAGATGAAATTTGAAAATCCCACATGTAGATTGGTTCAAAGGAAACTGTTGAAGGAAGCAGTGAGGACTAAAAAGACTTGCAGTTTAAAAACTGATGAGTTGTGTATGTTTGCAGGTGCAGAGGAGGAGGAGATTATTGATGATTTCTTGAGTTATTGGGTAGATCCAGATCAGCTGGATAATGTGAAATCTTGTGTTTGTATAGCTGACAATTGTGACGTGATTACAGGTGTTGAGGAGGATGTGCCATCTTGCGAAACTGTTACAGCACAAGAGGAAGTTCTTGTAGATGCAGAAGAAGTGAATCAGTCTGAAGCACAGATAAAGGAAGTAACAGTTGATATTGAAAGTTTATGTATGAATGCAGGTGATGATGATATGCTTTAGCGATGTTACAGAGAAATTGCATTGTTAGAATACTGGTTGGAGAATCTAGAGTATGACAAGGAGATTGCAGAAGAAAGAGGCCAGTGCAGTGAACAAGAGGGAAAAGTGGCAGATGAAGTTGCAGATGAAGTTACAGATGAAATTGCAGGTGATGAGCCAAAGCATGTTGCAGAGGGACAGGAAGTTTGGGAGGTAGCAACATGTATGGCGACAGAGGTAGCAACATCTATGGCGACAGCGGTAGCAACATCCATAGTGACAACTGAGGCAACAACGATAGCAGCAGAAGAGGCACTGATGCCTTATGATTTTTATTCTAACAAGTGTTTTGTGAATGCAGGTATTGTTGCAGGTACTGGTGAATATTTGACTCAGTCAATCAGTCAAATGAAGGGAGAAGAGATTTTCTGTTCCAGAAGACAAAAGGGCATGGATGAATGGGTGGCAGTCAGAACAGAAACAAGCATAGAGGCAGTAAGAAATCAGCAGTCTGAAGATTTATTAGACAAAGAAATTTAGCTTATTAGAAGAATCATGTTGGAAGTGTCTCAGAGGAAGACATCAGCAAGGAAGAGAAGCAGCAGAAGCAGACGCAAAAGAAAGACAGCAGAAGATTGTGAAAGTGCAGCTAGTGGAGCGATGCAACATAAGGTGTGGAGACCTGGAGAAAAACAACAGACAAAAGCAGCGGCAAATGGAAACTTGCAACACAAGGTGTGGGATCCAGGCATACACAGATCCCAACACATGATCAGGAGATCGTGATTAATTTTAAGGTTAGGTGTATGATGCAGGAGCATCAAGCCCGTTTTCATTTGTAAATATGGAATAAAGAGGGGGTGTGATAATTTTGAATATTTTGTTGTTTTAGGAAGTAAAAATTATGTAAATATTCTTTTACTAAATAAAATAATATGGGAGAGATAGTTTAGGAGGAAAATCTGGGATAAAATTTATGTTTTTTCGGTTAAATTTAGGATAATGGGGGAGAATAAAGCTTGATGCTTTAAATCATTGTGTAAAGGAGAAAAAAAGCCTGCTTTTTTAGGAGATAAGGTTGATCTATACCTTATGTATGTATCCCTTATGTATCTATAAAAAAATAAAGTGGCAAAAGGCTCTCATTCTCATCAGAGAGAGAGAGAGGAGCATGCCAGAATGATCATGAATGAAATTTCCTCTCGGTATTCTTAAGAATTCCCTGAGTTTCTGTTAATATGGGTGGATGCATACAATAGTTATTGCACTGTTGAATCGCCTTTATTTTTCACTGAATTTACTGTGTAATGCGCCTTCTGTTGTTTCTCTTTGTGTGGGGTTCGTTTCTTTTAAACTTACAATTGCCGCCGTTGAAGAATCATAAGCATGATGTATAATTGCCATGCGGATTTCTGTTTGTAAACATAATTCCTGCAATTAGCAGGCGTGAACCATGATATTGTGGATTGATATCACGCTGTCAGGGTTTGGAAGGCGTTATCATTCAAATTAATTATTCGACTCAATTTGAATCAATCCAGATATAGTGCGTAGGCTGTGTGTTAAGACAACGTTGGGACAGTGATGGTATAGGTTCTGCATGTGTAGAGTTTCTCTGCGTGTGGAGAGGGTTGCCGGTGGCATATATGTATGCCTGCATATTAAACCTGTAGGCGCACCTGCGTGTGAATTATTGTATGGTGGACCAGTTTGTATTGGGTATGTTGTCTCGTTTCATTTATTGCCATTGCAACGATTCATTGAAACGTTTATCCACGGCCTTGTTTATCCAAGGGTTGACGTTAACAACAGCGCATGTGAGAATGCAACCATTGTGCAGGTTGACAGTGTTGATGCTAGTAATATGTTTTTTACTGCTCGCATGGAGGTGGAATACAATTCAGTTCCCATAACCTGTTACATTAGCTCATTATATATGCTCTTTATATGCTTTGTTGCTTGGAACTGTATTGAATTTTAATTCATAAGAGGCGGAATATTTTTGTGAGTATACTGTTATATGGTCTGATATATGTGAGGCTTTGCGTAAGTGGTCATGAAAATATCCCTCGCGCACAAATTCAAGAGGCGGGTAGTTTAAGGATTGTAGTGCCAGAGAAATGTTGAATGGAGATATAAGGTTGTGTTAGACAAAGAAACTGGTTTGAATTTTATGGGATGGGCGAAAACCTTTAATCTACATGAAAGTTTTCTTATGAGATTTAATGAGCTTATTATCATTGTGAACCAAAGTTTCAACGAGAGAGATTTTAAAGGATCCTGGTTTGTAGGCTAGCTCAGCCCTGCATCAAGTGGTATCAGAGCGGGAACAACTTTCTTTGAAGGTTCAAGTGTTTTTTTGTTAAGTTAATTGCATGTGATGATTTTTGGGACTGATGAATATTGATTTACAGGAATAGTGAAGAAATTTCAGTGGGAGGAAGGAGAAGTGAATGTGGTAGAACCTGAAGATTCAACAGAGGTTGAATAAAGTTGCAGATGGGAGAAGCCTACAGGAGCAGTAGAGGATGCTCAAAGGGTTCCAACAGAGGACCAATGATTACCAAAAGACCAGATTCGGAGGGAAGGATTGGTGAGGTAAGTGGCAGCAAAAGAGTTTGCTGTGGCAGAGGCTTCATGCAACTCATAGGGGAGCAACTCATGTAGATGTGCACATCAATGGCACCATTGTCCCACACACTCTGATTGATCTTGGGGCTTCCATTAATGTGATGACCAAGGACACCATGCTCAAGCTCAACCTCCAAGGATCATTGAGGAAGACCACAACAGTTCTGTGACTTGCAGACCATTCCACAGTCACCCCTGAGGGAATTGTGGAGGATGTGATGGTCTCCATTGACTCCTAGGAGTACCCTGCAGATTTCCTAGTTCTCCAGCCTAAGGCTGAGCTTACTGGTTACCCTCTCATCCTTGGGAGGCCATGGTTAGCCATAATTGATGCTTACATTAGCTGCAAAGCTGGGAATATGACCATCAAGAATGGGCATATGTCCAAACAGTTAGTCCTATACCCTCCTGCTCAACCTACCCTAGAGCATGATTTACCTTTATGGTTGGAGGAGGAGGGATAAGATGAGGTTTATTCTACCCAACTTTATGCTTTGGAAGCAACCATAGGAGGAGGACAACAAGATGGGGGTGACTTAATTGAACACCTGCTCCAAAGTCCAACTCCTAGTTCACTACCATTAGAAGAAGAAGTAAGGGAAACCCATAACAATCATCCAATTGACTTATGCTTGGCCCAATTCCAACCCACTCCATGTCAAAACCATAGAATTTGGCCCAGAGAAAACTTTGAAAATTAATCCATCTCTTTCTGCTTTAGAAGCAAAAGCTAGGCAACATGTTGAGAGAAAACCTAGAAGCCTTTGGTTGGAGTTATAAGGAAATGAAGGGAGTACAACCCTTAGTGTGTACTCACCACATATACATCAAAGAAGGTTGCATGCCAGTCAGGTAACCATAAAGGAGGATGAACCTAGCTCTTAAAGACATAGTCAAATAAGAACTGGAAAAACTGCTAGATGCAGGATTCATTTACCCTATCTCAGATAGTGAGTGTTGAAAAGTGGGCAACAAGAAATGCTAAATTTAGAATGTGATAAAAATAGAATGTCTAAAAATAGCAGTTTGGCCAGTGAGGCCATTGGCCACCTTGGGTGAGAGGTGAAACTGCAAAAAATAGAAAGTTCTAAAAATAACATTTCTAGGTCCCTTTCTATTTATAGCAGTCCCTAGTCTATCTATAGGAAGTAAAATTAATCTTGGTCTTAACAACAGTTGGAAATATTAATTAATTAATTCAGTTGATTTATTAGTTAAGGAAATTCGAATTTGAAGTCTTTGTGAGCATGCACATGAGTTGTCCCATTGATTGAGGAATTTATCCTTAATTTCCTCCACTGATTGAGGGAATAAGTATGAGTTCTATAATGAGAGAATCAGTTGACTTAGTTCTAACTAGTCAAGTCCAGTTAGATTATTTTAACAAGTTGTTAAAATAATAAGATATAGTTTGTTAATGCTTGCATGCATGTGACAACTATTATTTTAGATAACTGAGGATTCACTCATGGATAACTATTGCATGTCAGTTCTGTCAGAGACCCAGTTGAGATCAGATGAGGGACAATGTACTATCAGATGCTTGGATCTTCCCATGGAATATTCCTTGCATGCATGAGGAACTAACGTCCTCAAGGATTGCATAGTTGGACCTATGGTTGACAACATGTATGATTTGGGGCCAATGCTCATATGTTATGAATTGGACCCCATTCAAAATTGCGCAAGGAAATAGGGATTGATTGATGGTTTCCTACATATTGAGGCATAGTGAGTCCATCATCTTCATCTTTTGATTGTAGGAAGTACAAGATAGCTCTTGAGCTGATAATTTTTTGTAAACAGAAGAGGATTTCCACTTGATTGATAATACAGTGTTTGGGGTTTTATGTTGGTGCTTTCCCCAGTGATATATCTATGTTATGTGTGATTATTTCTCTTGATAAATTATATGTGTTTATGGTTGATGTTGCTCATGAAATTGATTTTTCTTCCACTTAATGTTTTGTAGAAGTAGATCATGTGTTTTTCTTTGGTACATTGCATTACCAGTTTGATCTACAGGTGAAATTTCTACAGTGAGTGGGTCTCTCCTTTAGTGCTAATTCCCAAGAAAAATGGTAAGTGGAGGATTTGTGTTTATTATAGGGAGTTGAACAAAACCACAAAGAAGGATCAATTTCCCCTACCCTTCATTGACCAAGTGCTAGATGGCCTGCTAGGGAAGAATTTTTTTCCTTCCTAGATGGATTCATTGGGTACAACAAAATCCAAATATACCCAGGATACTAGGATAAGACCACATTCACCTGTCCTTGGTGCACTTTTGCCTATAGGGTCCTTCCTTTTGGCCTATGCAATGGTCCTGCCACTTTCTAGAGAGCAGTTTTGAGTATTTTTGCTGAATTAGTACATGATGTTGTGGAAATCTATATGGATGAATTTACACCTTATGGTTGTGATTTTCAAGAATCCCTGACTAACCTAGGAAAAGTATTGCACAAATGCATTGAAATGAACCTGTCTCTCAATGCAGAAAAATGTGAATTCTTAATGAGTGAAGGGACCGTGCTAGGTCATTCAATATCTCAGCAAGGACTGTAGGTGGACCCAAACAAAATAGAAATCATCCAAAGGGTCCCACCTCCACAAAAGTAGAGAGATGTCAAGAGTTTATTAGGGTTAGTTGGATACTACCGAAGGTTCATAAAGGACTTCAGCAAGTTGGCCTCTCCTTTGTTTGGGTTTTTGGCCAAAGATTCTGAGTTTATATGGTCAAAGAGTTGTCGAGAGGCCTTAGACATTCTAAAGGGTAAGTTAACCACTGCACCAATCCTTAGAGGCCCAAACTGGGCCCTCCCTTTTCATATTCATGCTTATGCCTCACACAAAGCCGTAGGAGTAGCCTTAGGTCAGGAAGAGGATAAATTGCCCTATGCCATCTATTTTATCAATAAGAACCTATCAAAGGTTGAGCTAAACTATACTGTGACTGAAAAGGAGCTCCTCACTATTGTGTATTCATTAAACAAATTTAGGCATTACATTACAAGCTATCAAACATTTGTGCATACTGATCATGCTGCAATCAAATATTTAATGAAAAAACTAGATGTGAATGCTAGAATTATAAGATGGTTACCTTTATTACAACAGTTTGATCTAACTATTGTTGATAAGCCTGGCAAGGAAAATGTTGTTGCAGAATTTCTATCTAGGATGAATCTGCCTGTAGGTGAAGAAGGAATGGTGGATGACCAGTTACCAGATGAGCATGTGTTTGCTATTTCAGTTCTCTCCCCATGATTTATTGATATAGCAAACTATTTGGTATTAGCACATTTCTCACTAAAATTGCCCTCCAAAGAAAAGAGCAAGATAGTTAGGAAAAGAGCCCCCTTCACTTGGATTGGGGGAAATATGTTCAAACTTGGCCCAGATCAAATCTTGAGAGAAGGTTTGTAAGGGAAGAGGAAGTTTTTGACATCCTTTTGACCTATTGTGATGGGCCTTGTGGAGGTCACTTTGCAGCAAAGAGGACATCATTCAAAGTGTTTCAAGCAGGCTTTTATTGGCCTACTCTTCATCAGGATGTGAAAAAGTACATTAGGAAATGTGATAAGTGCCATAGGATGGGAAAGCCTACTCTAAGAGATGAAATTCTTGACAAGTGGGGCATGGACTTCATTGGGCCTATCAACCCTCCTTCAGAGAAAAAAAATACATCATTGTGTGCACTGATTATTTGACTAAGTGGGCTGAAACCAAAGCAATTAAGGCAACAACATAAGGGAAGGTGGCTGAGTTCCTAAGGGAGAATGTATTCTAAAAATTTGGGTACCCTAGAGAGCTAGTCACAGACCAAGGCAGCCAGTTTACCTCCAACATAATTGAAGAACTGCTCAGCCATCACAAAATCAAGCATAGGACCTCCACTCCTTATCATCCACAAGCTAATGGGAAAGTGGAGGTGACCAACAAGGCACTAGAGAACATCTTAACCAAGGTAGTGAGCAACAGTAGGAAGGATTGGGCAGAGAGACTAGTTGAGGCCACCTAGGTCTGTAATACAACATGGAAGACCACCACTGGATTTACACCCTATGAGCTGGTCTATGGGAAAAAGGATTTGCTATCCATTGAGTTTGAATATAACACATTGAGGATGGCAGCCCAACTAGATTTGGATCTCATTCATGCACATAAAGAAATTTTGTTCCATTTGAATGGTTTGGATGAATTTAGAATGTAGGCCCTCCTACATACAAAGATAGTTTAGCTTTAGAGGAAGATCTGGCATGACAAACATATTAAGGAGAAGAAATTTCAAGAAAGACTTCAAGGGAAAGCTAAGGACAAGATGGCTTGGACCTTATGTGGTGGAAAGATGCCATGATAATGGTTTAGTGCAAATCAGAACTATAGATGAAGAAGCCATTCCATTACTTGTTAATGGACACCGATTGAAAATGTACAAGAGGCCTTTATCAAAACAAGAGTTAATTGACAATATCAATAAGACAGTGATGATGGTGGAGCAAGTTCTATCTCCTCCCTCATCAGGGCACTAAAAAAGAGAAAAAAGAATAAGGATTCAGGTGAAAATCTCCATGAGGCGCTTGAGTCCAATCTTTGGGTTGAAAACCTTGTGAAGCGGCCCAAGGATGAGAAAAAATGAAAAAGAGTAAGAATATCCCTGGGTGAAAACCTTCCTTGAGGCACCCAGGGTAGATATCTAGGGTGAAAACCTCTCTGAAAACCATCAATTCCATTGTTTTTCACTTCATTGCTTCAATTCAGGATTGTATTTTCTACAGGATCCCCTGAATGGTAGATAGGTTAGGTCCCCAAAATTCATACTAGACATGATATAACCAATCACCTCAACCATTACCATCATCCCTGCATCCACACACACTCCTACTCCCTATATCCATTCATTACAACATCCTCACAACACTAGCCAACAACATGATCAATAAATTCTAAGGGAGACACCAAACATTGTCAAGTGGTAATCTAGGAGCTCCACAGTAGCAACAACATCAGACTCTAGTCATAGACACCTCCAAAAGCCAAGAAACCATCAACAGACAGTAGAGGAGGAAGAAGAATGACCATGCAGAAAATAGACAACGCAACACCTTTGATCTTTGACAACTACAACATGGCATCAAGACCACAGGTAAGTATCCCACTCACTCACTCATATGCATCATTTGATCAAAAGTTGTAAAGGTTAAGAGGAAGTTGGTTTGTAAGTGAAAAGGTGGCCAGTTAACTTGGCCACCTTCCTTTAATCATCACATACAAAGCAAGGTGTACCCTCACACATGGCTACAATCAACTCAAAGAACAGAGGAGGAGTAGGACAATAAGTGGTTGACTATGGATTTAACAATTGTGGTAGCTAATTACAAGGAGTGGGAATGATGTGGTGGTATAAAGAGAAACAAAACATCATTTGCATGCATTCATGCATTCCACCTCCTTGAAACTCCCTCACTTGAGTAGCTCTCATAACTCTGGCCACCCACTAGAAGCAAGGATCCATCATTCTGCAAGAGAATTCCTACAAGAACAATCTATAGGAATAGTCTATAGGATAGGCAGAGAGGGGTTCAAGAGTGAATATCAAGAGTATTCTTCACTGCCACCATTCTAAAGAGGTAGGATCTAAAAATACATCCCCATTTACAAGAAAATGAACTAGAAGTCCTCTAAAAAGCTAGTGGATTACATACACAGGAAACTATGTTTTCTCAAAAGTTTGCTCATTCCCTCACTCCACCCAGTAGAATCCATGCCACTGTTATAGTTAGAGGGCTCACTATAGATCTCACCCTAGAGTTCATCAGTAGGGTCACCACACTTCCATTAGGAATTGCATGGAGAAAATAAGACAAAGCAGACAGTCAGGTGGCAAAAAGGAAATTCTTTTTAGAAGGTGAAGAACCCACCGAGGATAAAAATGGAGTAAGGAGGGACAGTTTGCCATACCAATGGAGTGAGGTAGGCTACCAACTCATCAAATATATCTCATATGAGGGTAGATACATTGTTGTTTATGGCAACCATTTGGGAATGCTTGAAGAATTAAGACTTGGGGTAGAAACACCAGTTCACCAAAGACTTAGCATACCCTATTTCTTGATGCAATCACTCATAGACTCCAGCAACCAAGTAAAGGAAGTGAATTCCCAATAGTTGGCTCACCATGGTTTGATTAGAATCCTCATTAAGGATGCCCTCCAAAACCTCAAGATCCCTATAAAATGGTCAGTCTTCAAAGACTTACCAGTAGAGGATGACATCAAAACCCTCTTCTATAATGTTAGTCCTTTTGTCAGAGAGGAAGAAGGAATTGAAACAGAAGGGAAGAACACAAGGAGGAGTCACATAGGGTGTCTCCAGAGGCCCTTGATATGACAGCTACAGGAAAAGGAAAACCAACTAGCATGTATGACCAGCCTCTCCTTGGAGGCCATCCAGTGTAGGATGCTAGCTAAATCCTATGCTCTTTACCTTAGACAACAATGACTACAATTTCAGATTAAAACACTAGCACAAAGGGCACCATGCCATTTCAGGATTTCAGGCAGTTTATTGAACTTTGTGATCAAAGTGCACTAGAGGATAGGGCCAAAATGGTTGAGTTTTACTTACACAACATGGCCCTCACAGACATGAATATTTGGGATCCTAAGGTAGAGCTAGGAGATCTACAATTAATGGCTTTGGCATCATCGATGAACCATGAGAAGTCAAGGGTTGCAGGGATGAAAAGAATATTGGCCAGAGAGAAAAATTAACCTCTTTTCATCAGAGCTTAACAATCAAATCCCATGGCCCTAATCAACACCCATAATCTAATTGCAAATGATCCTCAGCTGGCACCTAGATATCTTGTTGCCCAAGAGCAAGCAATTTCACATTTTGAGTATATGTTTAGGTTGCTAAGAGATGATAATATTCATGCTTGCTAAAGGAGATGGAAGACACTACCACACAGCTTGAAGATCAGAGAATATTACTCCCCTCAAAGGTTGAGATAGGCACTCAACAGGACACCTATGTATAAGCAATCAATGCAAAGTTTGAAGGTCAGTTGGATAGGCCTAAAACTCAGTCCACCACTACTCCTAGGGATGCTAGAAGGGAGAAAAGAAGAAGAGGAAAAGAGGCAGTGGGAAGCAGTAGAAAGGAAAGCAAACTTCTATAAACAAGAAGAAGAGACCACAACAGAAGCATGGGATGTAGAGAGGCTACCAGAGCCATGAAGGACATGGAAATTGACTAATTTTCTCAGAGGATGAGCAACACTTTCAGTAGGGGGTGATGATGAGCCTCATCATTGGGTAATTATATGGGCCTTAATTGGCCTTAATCCACCTCCTAGCTTAGTCAAACCAACTATTCTCACAACTTATTGCATACTTTTGATTATATTTTGTTTATGAGATGAGTTAGAGTTGGATATTTTGCTTTGTGGTCTAATGTGAATGTAATGCAGGAATAAAGGATAAAAGCAAGGAACTGTGGCAAAGACCTTGGTCAAAACTCGAATGGGACAAGGGAGAGGAATTATAGCAGGTAAATCGTCCTCATTTACTACCCCTCCATTTGAATATTCCTCCATCAATTCAGAGTGCAAACAACCAAATCATGAGGACTAAAAGACAGTCGAGCAAGTGAAAGTGACAGAAACCAGTTTATCTTGAGTGGGGAGCCAAATCTCCCTAATGGGAAGGAAGTCGTTGGAGACTTCATATGTATAAGTAGAGAGGCTTAGGACCTTAGTAGGGTTCATATTTTTATTTGTAAAACTCTACTTTATTTCTGAACTGCAATACTTGTGATAGTTTGTTATGTAATCCATGGTTTTTATAATAAAGATGAGTTATGTTTTGAGCCAGCACTGAGTTAACTCAAAGGGTTGAAGCTCTTGGGTTAGGGCCCAACCCAAGCAGCCAAAGCTCCTCTTTATTATACATGTATGCTAGCATAGATTCCTGCTTTTCATTCTTCATTTGCTTAAGTAGCTTTCTGGTTCTATTCATTTGCTTAAATAGATGCATTTTCATTACAGTAGCGTAGAGTAGATCAATTGTGCTTAAGTTTACTTCCATTTGTGCCTTCTTTCAGTTCACATGGTAGCTAGAGGAAAAAGATCACCATAAGGTTGTGTGCAGGTGTCTCGTCCTCATCTCCTCCCTCCAGGACCATGACTTGAGGAAGAGACCCTTCAGCAACCCCAAAAACACAAGTTTTTGGTTCTCGCATGAGCTATGGAGTTTGTAGTTTGATGCAGTTACTTGTCCACCCTCACTGGTTTTTCTATTGTTTTCCATTTCAAACTTCCTTCAGCACGTTCTTCATGCATCATTTCATTACCGTCTGATCCACAACAAACCTTCCCAATCACCGTCTAATTCATTTGTTTATCCAACTGTCGCCTCGCGTGAAGTCTTCCACTTACTTTATGCGCTTTAAGTCCCCATCGTTGATCTGCCTCACTTGATTCAATGGCTATCGCGTCACCCGATCGCCAACTAGCTTGGTCGATCTTCACCGTTGATCTGTCTAGCCTGATCCGACGGCTATCACATAATCTCCCGTGGATTCTTGCACAACCGTTATGCGCCCGAGAGCACGCAAGAAAAGTGGTTTTCTCGTGCTACGTGTCGTGCAGTTAGGTTAATCGCGTGAAATTTCAAAATACAACTTACAGCCTTGAGGGCGTGCGAGAAACTACTTACCGCCTTCGAAACCCGCTCCATCATTTCCGCACATTTCTTTTTCCCACGATACGATCTTCGTCGTCCATCCTCCGATTAATCTTGTCCGTCCATCTCTTGACTTAATCTCCGCGATAAGGTCTCCGTCATTCATCTTGTTCGTTCATCCGATTCATCCATCTATCCACTTAACCTCCGTGATAAGACCTCAACCGTTCATCCTGTGTGTTCACCCTGTTCATCCATCTTGTCACTTAAGCCTTCGCTATAAGATCTTTGTCGTTCATCTTTTGTTTGTTGGCTGATCTAACGGTTCTTATGCACTACTGCTTCCCTACGTCCTCCTTTCACTGATTTTGACCACTGATTGCTCTTCAACTTGAAAATCGATTTAGCTTAAGTTTCTTTGCTTACACCTTAGTATAGTTTGATGCTCTTTACCTCTACAACTTAGATAGCACCATTAGGTTAGTGATTGATTTAGCAATTTTGCTTAGCATAATTTTTTAATTGGTTAATTAGGTTATGGTGTAGTTTAGCATTACATGATATTTTCTTCATTACTATAGTAGAGTAGCTCTCTCTTAGAATAGATTTGCTCTTCTTCCATCAAATAATTAAGCTTCTTCTGACCCTATAGAAGTCTGGATTGGAACCCCTGGGGTCTCTTGCTAGATGAGCAGTGACAACAGGAAGTACCTTCACTTTTACTTATGCATATAGCACTGTCACCTCCAAGTTTGTACGATCCTTGGGTTGATAAGTAAAGTTGGTAGCGCTGGGAGTTGCAGCATTCTTGTTGCAATACCTAGGCTCATCAGACGACCAAGCTTGGCATCAGCTCACCAACTTCACCATCATAAGCATGTCAAAGAGTTGGTCTCATCACAATGGACTGAGTGTCGATGATGTCTTGCATGGCTTGCTCAAGCCATTTTGTCTCACATGGACACGTGTGCATTGTAATGTAACGTCTTGTCAAGTGGAAGTTCAAGTGTCAATAGTTGGATGTAACAGTCATAGAGTAGATGAAGAGTCATGAGGGTAGATGAACTTTCACAAAGGGGAATGTCAAGGGTCACCCCACCCTTTGCTATAAATAGAAC
>APFE030688318.1:104218-126983 GCA_000404065.3 Pinus taeda
AGGAACTAATAGTGAGTTAATAGTCAGTTGATGCATTAATGCACTCAACTAGTGCTACTCCAGTTAACTAAAGATTCCCTCATTAGAAACTCATGCTTGTCTATTATGAGAAAGACCCAGTTGAGATTAATGGTCAAGGACAGTGTACTATCATTTGCATGTATTTTCTCATGGAGAAAACTCATGCATGTATTCAAGGATTCATCTTTGAGGATTGTGTAGTTTTTGAAGGCTAATCATCCACAAGGAACAACGCAAGGAAATAGGAGCTTGGAGGGCAGAGAGGAAGGATGGAGAGCAGCCAAGATTGCCTATGAGCATCTGTGAGGATTACACTGAGAGCTGGCTAACCGTGAGAGCTAAGGCTTTGTATAATTCCTATGTATTTCCACCATGTATGATAATACAATAATGTGGGGTTTTTGTCTGAGACTTTCCCCAAAGTATTTTCATGTGTATTGTGTCATTGATTCTTCTTCTGCTGGTTATATTGTTTAGCTTGATCTTTAAGATTCCAAAAATTGATAGTAGAAGTAGGTTATAGTATTATGCTTTGATTTATATTGCATTATCAGGTTAACCAAACACAGATTTTCTACAGAATATTCCTCCATCAGCTTGGAGTGCAAACAGTGAAATCCTGGGGCTAAAAGACAACCGAGCAAGTGAAACTGAGAAACTAGTTTATCTTGAGTGGGGAGCCAAGCCTCCCTAATGGGAAGGAAGTCATTGGAGACTTCAGATATACAAGTAGAGAGGCTTAGGACCTCAGTAGGATTCTGATTTTTTATTGTAAAACGCTTTATCTCTAAGCTACAAGACTTGTGACAGTTTGTTATGTAAGCCATGGCTTTGATAATGAGGATGAGTTTCATTTTGAGCCAACTCTAAGTTAACTCAGAGGGCTAAAGCTCTTGGGTTAGGGCCCAACTCGAGTAGCCAAAGCTCCTCTTTATTGTACATGTATGCTAGCATAGATTTCTAGTTCTATTCATTTTCTTAAGTAGCTTCCTGGTTTTCTGTTCATTTGCTGAAGTAGCTGCACTTTCATTACAACAATATAGTGTAGATCGGTTGTGCTTTCGTTTACTTCCATTTGTGCCTTCTTTCAGTTCACATGTTAGATAGGCGGAAATGATCACTACAAGGTGGTCCGCAGGTGTCTCGGCCTCACCTCCTCCCTCTGGGACCATGACTTGAGGAAGAGACCCTTCAACAACCCCAAAAACATAAATTTCTCGTTCTCGCATGAGCTATGGAGTTTGTTGTTTGATGCAGTTACTTGTTCACCCTCACTAGTTTTTATGTCATTTTCATTTAAAACCTCCTTCAGCACATTCTTCATGCATCGTTTCCTCACCGTCTAATCCACAAAAAACCCACCCAATCATTGTCTGGTTCATTAGTTTATCCAACTGCCACCTCACGTGAAGTCTTCCACCTACTTTATGCGCTTTAAATCCCCACCATCGATCTACCTCCCCTGATCCGATGGCTATCGCATCACCTCAACACTTTATGCACCTTAACCTCTCATCATTGATTTGCCTCGCCTAATCCGACGGCTATTGCGTCACTCAATTGACAACTAGCTTGGACGATCTCCATCGTTGATCTGTCTAGGCTGATCCGACGACTATCACACAATCTCGCGCAGATTCTTGCATGACTGTTACTCGCCTGAGATCACGTGAGAAAAGTGGTTTCTCATGCTATGTGTCGCTCAGTTAGGCTAATCGTGTGAAATTCAGAAATACAACTTACAGCCTTGAGGGCACGTGAGAAACTGCTTACTACCTTCGAAACCCACTCCATCATTTATGCACATTTTCTTCCCGCGATACGATCTCCACCATCCATCCTCCGATTAATCCTATCCATCCATCTATTAACTTAATCTCTATGATAACATCTCTGTCGTTCATTTTCTGATTAATCCTATTCATCCATCCATTCACTTAATTTCTCGCGATAAGATCTTCATCGTTCATCTGCTTTGTTACCCTGTTTGTTCACCTATTCACTAAATCACCCGTGATAAGATCTCCACCGTTCATCCTGTTCGTTAACCCTATTCATCCATCTATTCACTTAAGCCCCTGCGATAAGATCTCCGCTGTCCATGTTTTGTTCATTGATTGATTCAACGGTCCCTATGCACTAGTGTGTCCTTACATCCTCCTTTCACCAATTTCAATCTCCGAATGCTCTTCCACTTGAAAATAGATTTTGTTTAGTTCCTTTGCTTACACCTTAGTATAGTTTAATGCTCTTTACCTCTGCAACTTAGATAGCAGCATTAGGTCAATGTTGATTTAGCAATTTTGTTTAGCATAACTGTTTAGATGGTTAGTTAGGCTATGGTGTGGTTTAGCATTACATGATGTTTCTTCATTACTGCAGTAGAGTATCCCTCTCTTAGAATAGATTTTCCCTTCTTCCATCAAAGAATTAAGCTTCTTCTGACCTTATAGAATTCTAGCTTGGAACCCCTACAGTCTCTTGCCAAATGAGCAGTGACAACGGGCAGGGCCTTCACTTTTACTTGTGCATATAGCACTGTCACCTCCAAGTTTGTACGAACCCTGGTTTGATAAGTAAAGCTGGTAGCCCTAGGAGTTGCAACATTCTTGTTGCAATACCTAGGCTCATTACCAACAAACAATGCTTTTCAAAATTTTGAAATAAACTTGGCATCTCGGTCTAAATTTATCTTCTTGGGTATGGCATGTAATATTTATATTTCTTACATAAAAATATGAGCTATGTCAATATCTTTGTAGGTGGACTTAATAGTTATAAATTGAGCTTCAATTCTCAGTTTGTACTACCACCATAATAACATCATGTTGCTTGGATGTCTTGCAATATTTTAATGAAGTCCGTGGATATGACTTCTCCTTTCTACTCAAGGATTAGAATTAGCCATAGAAATCCGACTAGGATGTTTGCATTCTTCCTTGATTTGTAATTGGAATTCTAGGAACCTGGTAATAATTTTATTTGTTTCCTTTTGCATTCCTAGCCAATAATATAATTTCTTTATGGTTGTTATCATTTTCTGGTAACCAAGATGACCTGAATAAAGTATTTTGTGAAACTCATCCATTATGAGCTTCTTCAAGTTGATCACATACGGTACATACCGTCTATTTTTGAACAACAACATACCATCATCAATGAGCTCATAATTTTTGTGTATTATTTCCTTTGGCTCTTGTTGTAAGCATTCCTTCACATACTGAAAATTCTCATCATGTAGTAATTCCTCTTTGATCCTTTATTTAATGTCAATTTTACAAATGCTAATGGATGCCAAGTGAGCTACTTGTATACTTCTACTAGGTGCATCTACTCCTCGATATACCTTGCCCTTAATATGCTTGATTTCATAATCAAATCACTAATTAAATCCAAACATTTGGCTTGTCTAGTATTTAGCTTAGGTTGATCAAACAGTCATCTCATTTCTCCATGATCTGACATCAACATGAACCTTATCCAAAGCAAGTAGTGCCTACACATATTCAATGCATGCACAATTATTTCCTGCTCTAAGTCATGAGTTACATAGCTCCTCTCATGCTCATTTTGTTTCCTTCACTAGTAGCATATTACATGTATATCTTGCATCAAGACTCTATTGAATTTTGTAGCAATGACTAGTATTTACTAGTAATATTTTACCCATTCAAATATACAATAAAAATATAAGACATGTTCTTCGTGTCATTTTATTGATTATCCCTTGAAATAAATAATTTATGACATGTTCTAAATGTCAGTCTCAAAATAGGTAAATTTAAATTTTCAAATTATATTGAATCTAACTCCAAAATGTAAAGTCAACCCTCCAAGAAGTCAGGTCAACTTTCCCCTATGGTCACCCATTCAACTTCCTAGACTAATATAAATAGAGGCTTCGACCTCCTCCAAAAGAACAATCCATTCATCATCAATGCGAAAGTACTTTGGATCATATGAGGAAAAGAGAAAGAAAAAATCTAAGCAAAGGGAAGGGAAGAATTTGTGGAAAAGTCTTTGGGCTTACCTGAGTATTAGATCCAAGTTTTTCTTGAGAGAAGAAGAAGTCCAAACTTGTTGAGTAACAGGTTGTTTTATATAGTGGGCAATTTGACCAGGTGTGGTAAGGGCTATGCTACTAGTATATTTGACTTTATGACTTGATGTATCTCTGTTGAACTCAATGATTTCTCTAAGAAAATGGTTTTTGGGATTTCCCCCATGTGGGTTTTCCTAGGGTAAAATGATTTGTGTTTCTTTTTTAGTTGTCTCTTTATGATTCTACTGACATTCTTGTTCTATTGTTGAATATATTCTATGTAATTTCTTTATAATAAATGTGGATACAAGTAAACTTAAATGATTATCATTAGAAGTAATTATCACTTAGGAAAACTGGAAAATCAACATGGTATAAAAGTTATGGTTGAACAGTAACCTTAAAGGTGTAAGGTCAAAGAGAAGTCAAGTTAGGGCTATATTCAGGCCTAGTTTACAAAGAGATTCCACCAAATAATTGTATGAAATCTATGCCCTAAAAAAGGTCTATCAAAGCTAAGAAAATGAGATTTTTTTTTGAATTTTTTCTTTATTCTATGATGAGAAGAGGAATGTTGAAACTTGAAATAAGTCATATAAAGCTTCCGATATAGTCATTGTAATGGAAAAAGTTCCTTAGGATTTTGCGTAGAGATATCTGAGGTAAGAATGAAGCCCTAATTCTTAGCCTATGTTCATATTCTAAAGGACCAAAATAATCCTCGAGTCTTAAAGGAATCTAAGTTTCAAAAAGTACAAATCTAAGGTTATTTGAGGAAATTCATCAAGTATGTTTACATCTGTGGGGAGAGGGTCAAAACCCTTAAATTTTGTTGAATATAGATCGAGAAGACCTTTGGGAATTATTGGTTATAGGCCCTGTTGCAACCTCATTTGGACATGTCTTAGAGTCATATAGTCTATAAATAATTTTTGAAAGGATGCATTGCTAAGAGATATTGTATTCTTATCTTCGAGACCAAATTAAATCTAAGAACATATTCAATGAGAAATAAGTACTAGATAGGAAAACCAATAAGAAGAAAAATGATTGTACTTCTATTTAAAATTATTTGAACCATACCACTATGAAATCCTTGTGTGAGCTCTTGAAGAAGATAATTGTTGGTAGAATGATTGTTGAAAAGTTTGAGTTGCTTGGTTTAGCCCAAGTAAACTCAACCCTAGTTCAAGGGAACAAAAAGCATGGATCTATGTTTTGTTGAAGCAAGGTAACAAAGGAATTGAATGATGATTTGTGTCATGATCTATGTAATTATGAGAAGGAAATGTGTTGAGTATGATCTCCAATGTGGTACAATGAAAACAAGAATAACCGATGTTTTGAATATCTTCTCTGGCTACCAAGAAAGCATTCATACACACTACAATGATGTTGAGTTAGACGTGGGAATGTAAACCTACAAGAAAACCAACAAAGCTAGAATTCTGCAATTTAATCCTTGAGGTATGTATCATTGCTCAATTTACCTACAGTGCTCAAAGGTTTTATTTTGGCATCATTCCTTTAAACCTCGGTTAGAGGAAATGATGACCAAAATAAGCTTTGACAAAAAATATGGTTAGTTGAAAGGACTTATATCAGAGTAGGACTGTGATCTTAGCTAAATCATAGGAAAGGTTTGATTTTTTGTCATCCTTGAATAACCCATTAAGGGAAGTTATGAAATTATAAGAAAATGTTAGATACATAGAATGTAAGTCATCTTGGCACACTCAAGTATAATATGGGTTGAATTTAGTGACCTACTGCAAAGTTTGTGATGCTATATACTATAGTGATATGTCTTGCATTTCATGGTTACAAGTATAATTATATTGAATGAGATATGGTGCACTCACAGATCCATAGCTCTATAAGGCTTGAAGGAACCCTTCTCTCCAAATATATCTTGGGTAAATGCACAAGCATGTCACTAATATAAGGAATGAACCATGTGAAATTTCTATCTAAAGTGACACACACACACACACACACAACACACACACACACACACACACACACACACACACACACACACACACACAAGCTCTGGGATCCCATGTTTTCCCTACTACATTGTATTTCTGAATACGTTTAGAAGTGGGACATTGTTACAAAATATTGATATCTTTCCCTATTGAGTAAGTCCTAGAAATATGCACTGCATGTGATGATACGGGCACATAATCCTGAAACCTATACTTTACACATCAAGTCAAAAGATCATTGTCATAGAGGAAGCTCATTGGATATGACAGCTCACAATGAAAAAGAGGCCAAGTCCCCTTTCAAGGTTGATTCCAAAATTCCTCTCAAGAAATATTAGTGACTTACATATGTGTCCTTATTATTACCACTGTTATGATGAAGCATAGACTACTTGGGTTGAAAAGGTCAAGATCAATGTTTAGTTAAATAGTTGGTCACGCTGAAGCAATAACCAAGAATGTTGTGGAATGAATCTATGATTATGGAAAATTAGATATGGAAAAGATAATTTACACATTGAAAATTTTGTTGGACTTGCAAGAGGTGTAAAATGAATTTTTAAAAACTAGGGTTTGGAATATTTGAATCCTTGATGTAAAAATCCTATGGTTTGTGGATAAAACCTAGAGATGGGTATATATTAATGTTTCTACAAAAAGAAGAAATCCTAGATTTGAATTAATGTTTTCGTTGAGAGAAGAAACCCTAGCTCATGCAAGGAAGGAATGACATCATGTTGATAATGAGGATGAGATAGATGATAAAAATGGAGTTGAAATTTCCCTATAGTCATCAAAAGATAAGTGTTTTATATCTCTCCTCCTTAATTATTATCATTGTTATTGTTTTAATATTAGTTAACCTCTTGTCGCTTGTTTGGTAATAGTTGTTGTTCTTCCATGGCTTCCTAGTGAGGATTGTAGATACATAGTGAAGGATGCCAAGGCTATGGAAAGAGATGGAAGTAATGGAAGAACACAGAAAAACCCATGATAAGAGGACTCTCCTAGAATCAATGATTTATGAGAGATATTGTACTAGGTGAGATCTGAGCCCAGAGGGAGCGAGAAAATCAACAAGTTTGAAGTATACATTGATTGTGCTAAAGTGAATTCAATTGTGACTTCCAAATAGATCGACGAGATATAGCATGTTGCAGATGGAAGCATAGATAAAGCGAGAGTTGAGAATAGAAGGTTCTCCCAGAAAAAGGGAGAGGATCATGACAAAACATTTGCTCTAGTTGTCAAGTACACTTCTATTAGAACTATTATCATTTCTTTGAAAATTGCACCAGGTGGATGCAATGAATTAATTAAGGAAGAAGAAGTGTACATATAGATACCTCAAGGCTTTGAGGAATATGAGAGGAACTCTCATGTTTGAAGAAGGTGTGTGCGATCATAAGAAGACATGTTGAGATTGGTATTTTTGTATTGATGTATCAAGGTTGATCTTATTTTATCTTATGGAAGTAGAAGGACTCATGTGTCAAAGGGACATTCTATAATGGAGGGAGTTGAGCTTTGAGTTTGAGATGATGGTCTATGAGGCTAAGGGAGTAGCCATGATTATGATAGTAGGACATGTTTCAATGTGAAAGAAAGCCCCCAGTAAAATTGAATGGTCAAGTAGTTGTGGTGATGGATCCAATGAAGGAAGCAGATCAGCTTATGGTGGATCCAACACATGTAGCTCAACATTTTTTGGAGTACCGTCATGGCACAGTTGGTAATGGCATATTCAGTTACGGTTTAAGATATGTCTCAAATAGTGAAATACAACTACAAATATTCATAGATTCTTATAGGGCAGAGAGTGCAAAAAGAATTCATCAAGATGTTGGTTTAGTTTGGGCTCCATTATGATATGTTGAATAAGAAGGAAGTAGACATTTGTAGCACTCTACATTGCAAATATTAAGTATATTGTAACTTAGATGGAAATTTGAGAAGAAAAATGGCTTCAGAGGTAATTTGCATGATTTCCTTGATCATATGTACATGATGACCATGATGACAGGTCAAAGCACAGTGATATCTAGTATCAAGACATGGTAAAAAAGGAAGTAGTTTGACTTTCTTAGATAAGGAGATCGCTGCAAAGCCTCTGTCCTAGGATGAAGTTTGTATAATTTGAGGACAAAATTGGATTTCTTAAGCATTTCTCTATCAATAAGAGGGAGTGATGAAATTGAAACATCTATGACAATCATTCTCCCTTGGTCAAGTTGACCAGGATTAGCGAAAATGGTCTATAGTGATAGCATCAGGGATAGTAATTCTCCATATGTCAAGTATTGCCAGACTTAGGGAGAATGCTCCAGCTGAGGGAATTCATTCTTCCTGTGACAAGCACGTTGACAGGAATTAGGAAGAATGGTCCTAGAGGCCCAGGATCTCTCATTTGAGTGGGTGCCTTTTGGCATCAAGCTCATTATAATCTCCAAATAGGTTGAGTGAGAACATTTAGCATTTGGCTTGGAATCACTAGGGTAGAGCATGGCCTTTGGATTTGGGACTAGATTGCTCAAATTAATTGAGTGTGGCTATAAGGTTTCACCATGAGTCAAAGAGATTGACTAGGATGATGGTGTACTAGGACTAGTCAGTATACCATGGGTCATGTTGGGTCCTTCATTTTTTGGGGGAAATTTGATCAATTTTGTTGGAAATGAATGCAGAGATAAGCAGAAAAAGTAGAAAAAGTAAATGGTAAAACAAGTCTGAAAATAGGAATAAAAAGGAGAAAGCAACAAGCCTAGAAAGAAAGTAGTTACATCATGACATTCCAAGGCCATGGTAAAAGGACCAGGATGCCAGTTTTGAAAGAATGAAGTGGAAGTGGACCAAAGTAGTTGGATCTAGTCAAAGGGGTTAAGTTGGACAAAATGAAGTGAATGTGGATCAAAGCATAAGGAAAAATCTATATAAACCCATATATATCGAGTTGTAGAGAAGGGAGAAAAGAAATAGGCAAACATTTTGTCTGAATGAAATCTAAGATATTTCTATGTGTAATATGATGTAAACTAGTCTTATTGTATCTAATCCTAAGAGAACTTTGAGGAGATATTGTGCAGTCTCCATATATCTATATTGTAATAGCTTGATCCTATGAAATAATATAAGAAGAATGTTTTGGGGTTTATTCTTATGTGTTTGTGATCTAATGATGTTGTGTTGTGTTTCCTTTTTTCTTTTTTGTAATTCTCAATTGAATTAACTATTATGCATCTATGTGTTTTGCATAAGGTTGTTTGAGGATATCTGAATAATGAAGCAATTGATGTATACCTTATGTAATCATCTGAATCTTGCCACTGTTTAAATTCACCTTATAACATTTAGAGGTGTCAACATGCCTAGGGTGAGACTTTTCTCCTTTACAGAGGAATGAAAATATCAGTGTTGCGCTAGACTATGATGAAATATTTATTAGAAACTAGTGGTTTTACAATGGTTCTTTATGGTAAAACTTCTTGCCAAAAAATGGCTTCAATGTTGGGATACTAAAAATCGAGTGGAGTTCTAGATACTGGTGACAAGGATTCTCAAGAGTAGCATTCAAGAATGGTGGGAAGAGAAATTTGATTTGTTTGTTCTACAATAGGCTCAATTGAGGAAAAAGAATTGTTGGCTTAGGTGGGTAGGACCTAGGTTCAAAATTTTCTACACACCAACAAAACCCTCAACCATAGGCCCTCTTAGCAATGACCTGCAAGCATATCACAGTCTCACTCGAAGTGATTATGGGAGGTTGCAGAACCAGGTTGTTGCAGCCAGACGGGTACTGCATTATGGCACCGGTGTATTTTGTTTGTGCTTTAATTCTTATAAACAAATTCACATAAACAAATTACTTCACACTTATAGATTACTTCACATAATTAAATTCATCACTTAACATGTCATAAACATTCATAAATTGTGCAGTACTGAAATAGAGTGCAGATAATAAGAAAATAAACACTTGAGATAGATTTTATCATGGTTCATCCCAAGGTAGGACTAGGTCCAAAAGAATTGTTGCTTATAAGATGGAATTTGGTAAAACAAACAATTCTTCCCTTGCGCACACAGTTGTAGGGTGTCTGTGCACTAAGTTGTAGACAATATGCACACTAAGTTGTAGACCCAGACCTCTGCACACAAAGATACAGAACCTCGCTCTTCCTCCAAAGTAAAAACCACAAAAGTATCACATAAACATAAATCTGCCTCAATTCGATTGATTTAATGCCTTCCTTATTTATTATTCATCCCTATATATACTATTACATGAGGGATTTACATCTCTATATTACCATGGACCTGATACCATGGTTTTTGAAATACAAGGGACTACGGCCCAAAACCAACAACTTTACAATATTTTAATGTTTTTACAAAAAGGAAGGGGATTCACTGTGAAGCCCCTATGTTGCGCAGTGACTTTGCTGTACAGTCTTCATCATGCTTTGTTGCGTAGCTCACTTCATACTCTGTGGTATCCTTTCTACGACACACTTCCACAAAACTTGGTTTTCTTCCCAAAATTTGCCCAAAATCTGGCCAAGTTGGGTTGCATGGAACAGGCCCCCAATTTTCACTTGTGGATCATCCTAAGTCATTCAGATATTGTGCCCTGAATATTTGTTGTGATTCTCATGTAGGCATCATTATATTGTTGAAGTATTTTTGCTACCTGCTTCTCCTCTCAACGCACTTCTTCCAATAGTGCCTCTATTGTTGGTTCGGAAATATTCTGTATCACTCCTTTCTCCCTCTATTGTAGCTCCTTGAGCCTATCATCTATTGACTACGAAACCTTGAGGGCCTCATCATGCCACAATTGAGTCCTTTCTGTCAAAATCTTCTCTTTTCTTCGAAGGTCTTCAATCTAATTTTGAAGAGTCTGTCCTTTAGTGATTCTGGAGAGCCTCTGTGAGACTGGTAAGATCTTCGCAGTTTCCCAGAGTTCCTCCAACTACTTTTGCTTCATTTGGATCTCCTCTTCAATCCTCTAAATGTTTGTATCCTCCTCCAATGAGGTCTAAATCTGCATAGTTTCATCTAGTAGTTTTCCACAGTCCGCCACTATGTCGGAGATGCCTTGCGGTGCATATTTTAGATCCATTTCCCTCTACTTACATACTTCTAGTGGCATGACTAAATGTAGCCTCATTTGTAGCTTATTAATCTTCACTTCATACTAAAAATTCATTTCTACAAACGTATTCTTTAAATCCATTATTGTGAGGCCGAGCTTCACAACGTTCTCTACTGGTGACTCTTCTTCAAGGACCTTTATGTCCAAAACTTCACTACAATTTTTTGCGATGAATTCCTCTAGATGTTGTTGTTGTTGGCATGATCCATTCCTTTCCTTAATTATTTTATCAATCTCCTTCTTCATCGAAGCTCTTTCCTTCTCCATCTGAATATTTAACAGAAAAGTGTTTTGTTCTCGCTCCTGCAGTTAAGTTGTTATACCTTGGTGGAAAACGGTCCCACCCTTTTTCTCACTCTTTGTCTTTGGTTGATTCAAACTGCATAGCTGGTATCTGCATAATCCTTAATCCAAATTTTGTTTCTATCCATTGCTCTAGCTGCAGCGCTTGACCCGTCCATTCTGGTTGTTTGGTTGTCTGCAACAGTGTCTTTACCTCTACAATACCTTGTTGAAAATATGCTAAGATCACTCTGTAGTGATTATCAATCCTATCCCATGTTTTTATGGTTACTTCCTGGAATTTGTCTCCAATTTCATCGATGTCCCCGTCCGTAAGGGAAAGTGGTATTGCACCCTTAGATTTGTTTGCCTTCTGCTTCTTCCTTGTGCTCGCTGTAGGTGTTGTAGGTATCCTCTTCTTGATGATAAATGGTGATTCCTCTATTTCCTCTTCATCATTGGGAGGGTCCTGGGTACCATGTTCCTGCTCTAGTTCTGTCTCTGTCTCTTTTGCATCTTTTCCTTTCTCCTTTCCATTTGCAGTCGCATGCTGCGAGGTGTCCTTCTTTGCTTCAATTTCTTCTATGGTTAGAGTCATCCACTCTACTGACCAATTTTTTATTATTCTAAGAAGGTCATGTTCAGTGACTAAATATGGCAGAGGATCCCATGTTTCCATCAGATCCTTCTGGTCCTTTACATATATCCTATGAAAGTTTTCCTTAAACTTTGTTATATTACGATACTGATCATTCAAACTTTGTGATAGCATGGGATGTTGGTTCACCACCATGTGCAAGTCCATGTACAACAATACAAAGAATACCATGTTCTCTTGTGTGCTCAATGTCTCCTTGGTATGCCAGAGTGAGGCATACCGTGCGACTTCACATACATCTGCTTCGACTAAAGGAAAATGTGAATTATTTGGCTCCTTCCGTGCTAATAGCGCTATGATCAAGATCAACCATGCTTAGTGAAATGTCTTACTCTCTTCCTGTGCTTCTCGGTAGTCCTCCAAAAATTCCCTACATAAATATCTGGCCCAGTTAAACTGAACCCCAATGTTGCACTGTGCAGCTAAGGAAACCATGGTCACGAGGACTTCGTTTACTCTACACTTCCTCATTATATTTCCAGCTAAGATGTGTGTGGAAAAGCGCACCCCTTGGTCACTAATGGAGTTAATATCATAACTTCGCAACTTTTTGATTAGCCTGAACTTGTCCTTCATGGTTTTTGCTACTACCTTGTCTTGGTTTTTTTCGATGAACTCTTCGACGAGGTCCTTTCCTTGGTAGGGAAATTGAGTAATACCTCATATCAACATTTCATCAATCAGGATGTCTCCCCAGCCAGCGGTATTCGCCATGCACTAATACCAGTAAATGTCGAAAGTAGGCTGTGTTAGACATGCTTCTACCAAAGTGTGGCACATTTAACATGTTCAACAAGCCTAGTCTCTCCAATCCTTGAGCCCATTGGTGTGGCTCCAACCTTGTAACTCTGCTCTCTGGATAGTATACCCGTTGTCGGTACATGCTTGGCTCAAACTGCATATACTTATTCCAGTCATTGGCGTCCCAATTCTCCATCTTCAACTGCAACTTTTTTCCCAAGAAATCTCCTTCAAATGACACGTTTTCTAGTAGCAGCGGTGTAAAAGTGTTGAATTTCGCAATTTTGGGATATTTAATCAGCTTGGCACCCGGTTTTCTTTATGGAAATATGGTGGCAACACAGAGGGAATTTTTGTTCCCTCTATCTCCATATGTTGCATATCGGCTTCCTCCTCACGGTCATGGATTTTTTCTGGTTCTTTCTACTGCACTGGTTTCTTCACCTTCTACTTAGGTTTCTTATCCTACTTGTTCTTTGTTTGCTGCTCTTTTGTTACCTTCTTTCTGATGGATGTCCATAGATCTACTCCAGAGGCCTCAAATGTTCCCTTTTCTTGTCTTCTTTGTGGTTGTTCTTCCATGGCTACTTGTTTTCGCAGCAACCTCGTGTGCCTTAGGGACACAAATACACTTGATACTGTGGATTTATTAGTATGGGATTCCATGATGCCTGATAGCCCTTTCTTTGCAAACTCTCTAGCAATCTCTTCAAAATTTCTCTCAAACATACATCAACACACTTGTCTCACACTTGGTCGCAAATTCTCAAGCTAAATTCTCTAGATAACAAAGTGTAAAATGTGGAGCGGGACATGGATTTTATAATGAATTTGAATTTTGATCCCCATGATTAGCTTAGATCTTGCTCATTCAATGCAAATATGGTGCTAGATCCGACCATATGTGCTTCATAGTTGTGTTTTTCTCGCGCCTCTTAACGACAATTTTCTCTTAACAGCGGCTTTTTCCTTTGAGTGATCATATTTTTTGCGAATTTGGATGAAACTTCCCTTTTGGTGCAGTAGTCCTTACTTCGGTGTGATTCTTTCAGACTTCGACATACTCCTGAATATCGCGCAATAATCTTCCTTTAGCGAAGTTCCCTTATGTAGAGTAATTTATAGTCTAGTGCCCACTTTCAACTATAGATGGCACTAAGACTCTTCTCCTTTCATCCTTTAGTGTGAAGCTTCAGGGATAAAGTCGTCCATGTATACCTTAACTCTGCTACCATTCACTCATCTTGGAATCAGTTGACCATTTAACTTCATGAGTTGAAATACACCACCATCAGAGATGTGCTTGATGATATATGGTCCTAACCAATGTATTTTAAATTTTCCTAGGAACTTCACAAATTTTCTATCATATAAAAGTACAATATCTCCTTCTCGGAATGTATTCTACTTGATGTGCCTGTCATGCCAAGATTTCTCCCCTTTTTTTTCACTTGCTGATGAAAACCTGTTATAAACATGTCTTCATCCAAAGCAAGTAATTGTGCCATCCTTTCTTCCATTATATTGAAGTCTGCCATGTCTATGAAGGCTACAATTCTTAAACTTGGCACAATGTACTCCATAGGTATGATTGCTTCTTGTCCATGTACCAACCTAAAGGGTGTCTGTCCTGTCATTTTTTTGCTTGTTGTCCTATATACCCACAACACTGCTTGAATCCTTAGATCCTAGTCATTTATGGTCACATTAAACACTTTTATGAGTGCATTCTCTAGAATTTTATTGAGTGCTTCCACACTTCTGATTGCCTGAGGATGATAAGGAGTGCTTTTCTGGTGGTAAACTTGAAATTGCTCAGTTAATGCTTCAATGATTTGATTCAAGAAATGTGACCCTTGATCACTCATCAATATCTTTGGACGCCTAAATCTGGACAAAATATACTCAAATATAAACTTCACAGTAATTTCTGTGCTGCAATCCTTCATACGTTGTGCTTCGTCCCACCTATTCAAATAATGGGTCACAATGATTATATACCTTGCACAAGTCTTTTCCTTGGTGGATTGATCGATCCCACAAAATCAATAGCCCATTTGTAAAAATCCTCCAATGTTACTTGTGGTACTAGTGGAATTTAATCTCTTCTTGAAGTTTTTCCTGTTCTTTGGGAGAGATCATAAGCTCAACAATATTCCTTTTCATCTTTGTGTTATGTAGGCCACCATAGTCATGCTCTTAAAATTTTCTGCGTAGTGGCTTTCCCTGCATAATGTGCACCAGTTGAGCCACTGTGAGCTTCTGTTAAAATTATATGTCTTTCATGCTCATGAACATACCTGTGAGTATTTCATCTAGTCCCAATTTATATAAATTCCCTGCTATTAGTGAAACATTTATTGCCTTAACCACTAGCTCTTTCTTCTGTTGTGTAGTGTATTCTGAAGGGGCCATTCTTGTGGTTAAGAACTTGTTGACGGTGTTGGACCCACTAACATTTAGGGGATCACCAAGTATGAAGTCCCAACTAGACCTCACACTGTTTGGTGTGGGAGTCCCATCTGGTATGATGGCCCGATTGCCATTGTCTTAAGGATTTGCCTCAACTCTTGCTTGTCAAAATTGGAGAGTGGTTTTCTTTGTCTTCAAGAAGTGAGGTTTGCATGCCTAGTGAATGTTAGTGTACTTGTGTCAATGGTTCTTTAACTATGAGTGGAGAGGGTGAGAGTGAGTCCCAACTCAGATAGGAACACACAACATAATAGGACGTGCACAATTTCTAGAGGAGTAGTCCACACAGATGCGACAGTCACAACACACAAGGTAAGATAACACGTACAACACTCAATGGATGAGTCCGAACGAGTGCAATGGTTGTTACAACAAGATTTATGTGAAAGGTTTGTCTGATGTCTGGGGAGATAGCCACCATGGGCGAGACAATGTTAACAACATATACAAAACATTTCCATTAAAAGATTATGTATTAAAACAAATGAAACAGTTCAAGTGTTCAACACAGGTTAAAGAAACATGCATTACAAGTGTTCAAGATTAGTCTTACAATAGTTACAATACATGTGTGAAAACGTGCTAGCCTGTTAGTAGGCTTGTGAATTAAGCGAAAGTTCCAAGACACATCATTACACCATACATCACTAACCTTGATTGCGGGGCGTTGGAGCCACTAATTACTCCTCAAAGAAAATATTACAGACTCTCTTGGCTATGTGGGAGGAGCTGAGGTGAAAATTGCTTTTCATGTGCAAATGAGGGGGTATTTATAGCCAAGGGTGAAACTGACCCTTGTGATTGTTCGACTACCATCATGACTGTTTGACTTCCCTGACCTTTTGACTTTACATGACCCTTTGTACAATAAGTGGGTCTCTTGCACTTCCACGTTACATTACATTGATTTGACAACATGGCCCACAATGGAGATGTGGACAACATGACTCATGACATGAATCGACATGACAGTGTTGGTACATTCATCGTGCTGCTGAAGTGCATGTCAAGCTGTGATGTTGTTGGGTAAAGGATGTCTTCATGGTGTATCATAGCTTCACCTCTGCATGGCAAAGTGCACGTAGTCTTTGATGGTCATTGGTTTGCTTGATGTTGCTTTGGCACGTTGCTCCTTGCATGCATGTTGGAAGGCTTGACAAACTCATATGTTTGTGAAAGGTGCATGTTCATCCATTTGTCCGTCCATGAGCACATCTTGCATCATTCGTTTGTCCATCCATTTGCAAACACATCTTTGCATCATTCGTTTGTCCATTGGTGAACCTATCCTTCTACATGTGATCCCTTCATTCATCCCTTTCGTTGTCATACCATGTTTATTAGTGTACCTGTGACTACAGTCACTCATGATGAAACAACATCAAATCCAAAATACTCCTAGTCTACCATGACACATGATCATTTGGAAGGAAAAATTGGGCAAATTTTGGGAGGGATAGCCCGAGTTGCAGGAAGGTAAGGTAGGTAGAATTTGCACAGTTTCTGGAATGAGCGAACAATAGGGGTTGGAAGGAAAAATTTGTGCAATTGTTTGCGAGAATAGCTCGAGTTGCAAGGAGGATCAGTAGGCAGAAATTGCACAGTTTTTAGGAGAAACTATCCAGGAGCTTGGTAGTCAAAACTGCGCAATTCCGAGAGGGAACTAACAATTGGCTTCTAGGTCACTGGCAGCAGAAACTATGCAATCCCAAAGGGGAATAGGCAGTTAGTTGTTGGGAGCTTGGCATTAGAAACTGTGTAATTCCTGGAGGGAACTGGAAATCTGCTGCTAGGAGATGCTGGTGAGGAAAATTACACTAAGGCTAACAGGATGGCTTATTGATCATCTTTGCGCAGTTTCTGAGTTGAGCGGACTACTGTCAAGCAGAAGGCCTGCTCATGAAAACTGCACAATTTCCTGGATGAGTAGTCGGTCAATTGTTGGGATGACTGACGTAGAAAATTGTGCAATTTTCTAAGGGAGACAAGGACGGGCACTTGGTGTCTGTCTAGCCTGCCTGCGCTATTTCCTCAGTCAATAGAGTGAGCAAGGTTAATAGCCTCTGCGCAATTTTTGAGGGGAGTCAGTCCCGGGGTTGCTACCGGGTACGACTGTCTAGGTGGCCATTATTAAAGTTGATTGGATCACTTGTGATCAACGCAGCTTGGAAAGACTTGCTTGGTGCTTCTGCATTGTTCTGGGTGACAGTCGATCAAGTCGATGGCAGGGTGATGTTCTAAGGGTCAGAGGGAAGTCCGATCATCAGAACTTCAGCAAAATGACTAAGTACATGAACGATTGAAAGATGCATAGGTGATCATGCAAACACACACTCACATGACTTGACAACAAAGTAACTCAAAACATCCAAACACACATGTTCAACAAGACTTGTCGAAGGTGCAAGCGACAAGCGTGACACTTGTGATTGATCATTGATCAATGCAACGACGCTTGTGCGACAGTGAATGTGAATTCATGTGTGAGTGCAACAAATGCTTTTATAGTGAACACAACAAGTACACACAAAGTGAAGACTTTGAGCATAACCAGAACATGGTCACAAACATGATTTAGACACCAACATGCAGAAACTTGGGTGAAATGAACAAGCAAGGCAGATGCAAAGAATCCCACGGGCTCATGGAGTGAAATTGAGGGTGTGAATTCATCAAGCAAAACTCCCAAGGGAGGCTCCGAAATTAGGTGCAGGCCAAAATTTTGGAGGGTGGTTGTTGCCGCTACAACACTTAGCGACACACTAGTAGAAATCTAGCTTCTATGTTTTGGTTCATTGCTAGCATAGGGCCTTGGTATTTTAGGGAGTATTGGATCATTGCACGGGTTACTTCAGCTACACCACTTACCCCATGGATGTACATGGTTCACCCTTTGCCAACTCATTCAAACACAATCAAAATTTCATCTTAGATCATAGTGTTTTGAATCTAGGAAGGGTGGTTTAGCTCCCGAGTTGAAGATTTTTAGAGTATGAGTTTTCATCTCTGGTGTTTCTTCATTGCCAGAAGGCTTGGACAATACCCCAGTAGAGTCACACAAGAAAACACACATTTCTCCAGTGCCAGTGAGCCTGGTCAATACCTCGGTGGAGTTGCATGCTTCACCTCTCTCTATAAGAAGCCTTTCTCTTCTTTCGCCTTTGTATTTTTCAAGAGGACTGTGCATAGGCACTTACTATTTTTGGAGTGGAAGACGAATCCCGACTCATTGAGAGCAGAAGATTTTGTTCCTTCAGAGAAGCATGTAATACCTTTAACATAGGTTTTCTCATTTGGATTTCCCCTTCTTCGTTTCTACTAGTTGGATGAGCTTGAACACATGGAGCAGAAGGTCAAGTACAGGCATGGGGCTTCCCAGTGTGGACACAGGTTCATGGTTGGACCGAAAATTCCCTTGTAGATGACTCATATTTTTCGTCAAGACTTCATTGGTCGAAGGTTATAAACAAGCACAAAGAAGACAGACACAAGTTTGGTCAAGTGATGCAGTGTCACAAGTTTCTTCAAATTTCAACCACATACTCTATTCAAAATATAGAACGTAGTAGTTGGCAGCACTTATTTCTGGAAACAAAAATAGTAATATACCAAGTAAACAAAATAAATTTAAACACAAATAGTAAGAAAAATCAAACAATGTAAAAATAAATATAATAAGCAAAGCAAATGAGATGAAAACAAGCAGCAAGCAGACTATGTACATGGCACGGGCGCGGCCCGGGCCTATTGAAAGTAATGCTTGAGATCTTGGTTGTTAACAGGAAGGTTTCCAATCCTCTCGTCAAGTGATTGAAGATGATACATGTGTTGGCCAAGCTTCTCGTGGACTAGAGTAAGTCCACCGAGCTCTGCTATTGAAACCTGGTGGCATTCGAAAAAACTTTTAAGTGAAGACAACACCACTACTTTAGGTACTGCATGCAACATAGGTTCAGATGATGGCACGGGGTAGTTTTTTTTATTCCAGGAATGGTTCAAGTTCCTGAAATAAATGCATAAGCGGATTTTTCGAGATTTCTTATGTGTGGAATGTAAATTATAAACCCAAGTATGATAACGAAATTTGCAAGTAACGCAAACATCCAACTAGAAGCACATGCTCCCCCTGAACCTGTGTCAATTGTTCACTGTCAGATCTGATCATTTCATTTGTTAGTAACAATCATTAAGGCATCATCATCAACCAATTATTCATCAAGTTATTAGCAACCTATGAGGGCCAAAATATCATTAGCAGAGTGTAATCATCATCAATCAGAATAGAAAAGATAATTGATAATTGATTAAACCACTTCAGACCATTTTTCTCGAGTCTGTCCCACTGCTTCTTCAACACAACAACATATACGTGACTGTGAAGCTTCTAACTCATGTATATACATGACTTATCTCATAATAATTGCGTATGAGAATTGGAATACTGAAGTTTCACACTTTCAGCTCCCCCCTGGGTCTGTTATGTCTGTATACTGATTTATGCCACATCTTTCTAACAGCAATTCCTTCTTCTTCAATACCTTGGATTGTGATGATGTTTTCTCCTTTTGGTATGGTGGCTAAAATTTGTTCCTGCATTCTTTTTCTATATGCCCAAACTTGTTACAAGCATAACATCTTATATGTTTCAAATTTCTTCTATCACAATCAATAGCTTTGTGACCATACATATTGCAAGAAAAGCAATATCCCTTAAAGTACCTGGAAACTGATGATCTTTCTGTGTGACGGTTATTAGCTTGAACCATTCTACTTCTAAATCTGGCTGCAACATGTCCAAAATTATGACATATAAAACATTGAACATTATTCATTAGAGGAAATAACTGATTATCACTTTCATAGTTGGAAGTAAATGATTTTCTTTGAAGTCTTTCTTTCCTTGGTTGTTGATGGGGTTGACCTCTTATCTCCTTATTGAGAATTTTAGATTTTGCAATAGAGTTCCTTGCCTGATCTTGTGAGCTAGATTCACCCTCAATAGTTTCATGAAAACCAAGACCAGTATTTATAAGAGGAGAACATTGAACTTTGATGATTTCATCTAAGGTTTCCGATCCTTTAGAAAATATAAGATTCAGAGTTTTTGTCTTCTCAAGTTCTTTTCTTAGATTTACTACTTCACACTCTAATCTTTCATTGTGCTTGTCCTTTTCAGTGACTTGATGTGTCACTGTGTCTATGATTGTATCCTTTTCTACCAAACATATTTTGAGTTGAATTATTTCTTTAAGGATATATTCCTTTTCTAAGGTATCATTTTCATATTCCATGAGTAGTTTGACATCTTCATCATCTTCATCACTATTATACATCCCATCACTATCTTCGTGACTATAATAACTTCTTCTATTACCTTCTACATAAATCTTTCCTTTGTCATGAGGGCATATAGCAGCATAATGACCAACTCTTCCACAAGAAAAACATTTGAATGGAATTTTACCTCTAAATATTCCGGACCTGGCTGAAGTTTCTTCACAAAGTTTACCTCTTCTTCTTCTGAAATATATCCTAATTCTTTGAGATCTTCCTTTTCTTTTCCTTATGCAGAAGCTTTGAAAGCGGCTTCTCTGATTTATGATGGACCTCCTTTTCTCATTCCAAAGGTAGTTAAAATTTCATGAAGTTGAACAATAGTAACAGATTGTAGATCTTGCTTTTCTTCAATAGTAGATACTTTTGACTCAAATTTAGAGGATAGAGATCTCAAAATTTTCTCAACTATAGTAGGCTCCTTTATTTCTTCACCCATACTTCTCATATGATTTACAATCCGATCTATTTGTAAGAAATAATTAGCAATACTTTCATCAATATGCATCTTGATAGTTTCGTAGTGGATTCTGAGAGTTTGGAGTTTAGCACACTTTACATGGGAGTCTCCTTCATAACTCTAAATGATTATGTCCCATATTTCCTTGGTTGTGTTGAACTACATGACTTTGATGAATTCTGATTCTGATACGATAGAGCATTGAAAACTTTGGCATTGATTTCATATGATTTCTTTTCTACTAGATCTGTGGGGACTGTTGCTGGATATTGGTATCCACTTTCCACAATTTCCCAAACCTCAGCTCCAAGTGACAGAAGATAGGCTCTAGTTCTTGTCTTCCAATATACTAGTTATCTCCATTGAAGATTGGTGATCTGATAGATACAATTCCTTCATGATTTCTCATCTTGAGAGGTCTTCCTTCAAGCGATCAAGCTTCTTCTGAAGAACTTGCTCTGATACTAATTGTTGGAAATAATACTGAGAGAGGGGGTGAATCAGTATTATCAAATCAATAGTTTTTTCATTTCATAGTCAGATTTATATACACTACTTTAGTGAAGGGAACTTGCGTGTGTACACAACTGTGCTTAAGGCAACCATCGTATATCCAGTGAATTTATTATTTATTGTTTCATCTGTAGGGCAAGGGTTTGCAACATTTCACTCTTAAAATCTTCCAACATGTTCCCAATTTGACTTTTTATAGAAGTGTTGGAAGAGGATGAGCTAGCCACTGTTTGACTAACCCTACCCTTTTTCTAGCTACCCTAGAATGGTTCTGTTAACACCCAGGTTGTTCCCTTTGACTCCAAGGGAATACGGCCGGGGTAACCACTAACCAATCTTTGGATTACAGCTTCTAGCCCAACTGTAATCAGAGAGGGCTCTCTCTTTAAGTTTGTCTCTGTTTCTGTGGAGAATTTTAGGCTAGTTATGAAGTAAGGGTTTGGTTTATGTTTGGTTGAAAGGATGTCTTTCTGTACCTAAAGTGGAAATCTGCAGATAATGTTAGTCCATTGGGAAATGGAGTCTGTGGCTACTGGTTTTTTTGAAATCTTGAGTTGAGCAGCTGAAATTATAGGGCCATTTGAATACTTCATAAAACAAACTTGAAATTATGATGGTGAAATGTAAATAACCAGTGAAAAGCAATTAAGAATTTTCCACTAAGCTGGGGTGTGGGAAGGAGATATATCCCTCAGGAGCAAACTTGAATTCTTGAAACAATAATCACTGTGAAAGATATAGTGTGAAAGGGTAGCAATTAAGAATTACACCTTTATTACTATAACTGAAGAAAACATTTACAATAGCTCAGATTGAGTTCAGGGTAATCTGTGATTAAATCCTGAAACTATTCTTTTTCCTTGCCACTAACTGTAAAGCACAGAAGCATGAAAGAGATATGAAAAGATAAAAAAACACATAACGAAGAGGTTTAGGGAAAACTTATTGTGCCATGAAGTACATAGGAATCCTGTAACATTCAGTTAAACACCACAATACATCAAACAACACAGAGCTTTGGAAATTCCATCGGCTTTTGTATTACTTCTCTGAGAATTTACAGTAAAAGAACTCTAGAAGAGACATCAACAACAACCAA
>APFE030688318.1:151039-199013 GCA_000404065.3 Pinus taeda
CCTTATATTGACCAGCAAGATTAAGTTTGAAAGGAATACCACTTCTGCAACCCCATCTACCTACCCATCTACTTGCCTAGCATTTTTTGTTTCTTCTTGGAGGGTGCACTTGGACTTGCAGACCCTTATGTGCCTTTTCTTTTCCATTGGCTTTTTCTTTTGATTTCCTATTTAGCACTACCCTTATTGCTTCCAAGGCCCCAGATTAAGCACTAGGGAACCTTAGTTTATCTGCCTAACTATTGGTCTGCCAAGATTAAACAGTTTGGACAGACTTCTTTCTCTATTCTACAATCAGAAAATTGAAACATGGCATGATCCAGATTAGACTGTTAGACCATCCATCAAAATTTAGTAAACATGAAGCTATGTACACACCTTGTCTTCTGTTGGAAATATGGGATCTTTGTATCAGCAAAGTAGAGCATATTTGGCATTTGAATTTGCCAATCATGAAATATGAAACCTATTGGTATAGGTATCCAACAGGTTCTTCAAGCTGGTCTTGATATTCTCATAGGATAGCTCGTATATGTCCCCTCCTGATAATAGGTTTAGGGTATCCAAGAGATCTTCCCTAATCCCCCTGAGTAGGACTAGCTTAAGTGAGTCAGGATCAAGTGTGCACCTGGCCCTTTTGTATCTAAGCTAGAATGTTTCCTCATAATCTTCTAAGGACTCATCATGACCCAAGGCCATTCTAAAAATTTCCTCTTTAGTGTCTTTGAACTTGCAGTAGTCCCTATACTTGTTGTTGAAATCTTGTTGCATCTGAGCCCTGGTGGTGATATTATCCCCAGGTAAACCCATGAACCAGCCCAGAGCTGCATCCTTGAGAGTGGATGGGAATAATTTCAACTTATGATCATCAATGGTGTAAACATAAGTTCTGCATATGACAGCAAATTCAAACAAGAAAGTATTTGAATCTTCTGAGGTCAGGCCATGGAAGTGATGAAGAGAAGAGGGGCCTATATTTTTCATCTTGGCATCCCCATTGGTTTCTATGATGGGAAAATCACCCTCAATTCTTTCTCTATATCCATTTTCATTTCTATTTTTAGCCATTAGGCTAGTTGGAATGGGTTCTTCTTCTTCTTCCCCTATAGGCTCTTCAAAAATCTCTGGTTGTTCACCTAAGGGGTCCTCTAATTCACAGCCACCAAAGAAGAGAGAAGGTTGGGTGTTTGAAGTGGTGGGGGTATTTGGTAGAAAATTTCCTAAGTTATCCCTATTCCTACAAGGCATGGAAGAAGTGTTTTTGTTTTGTTTTGTTTTTCAATCTTTAATACTAATTGCAAAATTGAAAAGACAGACTGAATTGAAGCTAACTGCTGAATGAACTCACTTGTAGAATGGAAAGGAAAGCAAACCAACTTACAACTACCTTTGTGAAAAATGAAGCTAATAGAAGAATGAAAGAGATAAGAAATGGAAGAAATAAAGCATAAATAACATCTACTCAGACACATCCCTGGCATTGGCACCAAAAACTGATGAGCACGAGTATTGCAACAAGAATGTTGCAACTGCTGGGGCTACCAACTTTACTTCATCAACCCAGGGTTCGTACAAACTTGGAGGTGACAGTGTTGTATACACAAATAGATGCAATGGTTCCACTCTTTGTCACTATTGAGTTGGTGATAGACCACTAGGGTTTCTCAAACCAGCCTTCTATTGATTTAGAAGAAGTTTGATTACCAATTAAGAAAGGAGAATTTTACCCTAATTGAGATAATCAGAATATTATCTACTACAGTAATGAAAGACTGAAATAGATGCCTAACACACTCAACTCATCTAGTTATTTGTTAAGATACCTTGTTTCAAAAAGAATTCTAATTTAACACATGTGAAATCTTAACTATCCTAAGCATGCAATCTGATCTAATCAAACACTTAACAGTTGTGCACAAGAATAAGCATAACAACCTTTTTCTTTTTGTCTTTTTTTGTGAAAACATGAATGCTAGTCCTTATATATTGTATGGAAGGTGGGTTAGGTGTGGAGAGAGATGGCTGAGATGGGTAAAATGTATTGGGATACAAGTAGGGGTCTTCTCCTAGCTTTCGTGATGCATTTATCACAAATTGGGATCGAAACAGGCCACTACAGGTCGTCCTACAAGATGTCTATAAGATGTCCTGATTCACCTACAGGAACAAGCCGAAAGCATAAGGAGTGATTTGGACAGCAGTATGGGGCTTAAGGAACTTGAATGATAAAAGGAATAAGGTAAGGAAGTTGTTAGGATTCACTTAGAACTCAAACTGAAGTTGTATGATGGTTGGATTTGCTCAACAAGCATGGGAAGCTGTCCTTATGAAATGATAACTCAGATTATGGACTTAGTGGCTTTTGGCAATCATGGATGGGTAAGATTAGGCTAAGGCTACTGATATGAGGTCTTCCTTCCCTATTGAAACTCCTACAATATACACATCATTGTTGGCATTCACCCATAAATCATGTCAAAACAAGAAAGGTTTCCAACAACATAGGAAAGCAGAATTTCATCATTTATTTGCCTAGTTTATGCATGGAAATGCTTGAAGCATATTATGAAAGCACCATGAAATCTAATACAAATCTTAATATCTCAAAAATGACAACTGCAACTTATCTTTTAAAACTGAAAGATGATATCCTAATTAGCGGAAAAAACCCTAAATTTCATAAGAAACTAGAATTTTGTCTTTTTGAGCTGAATGAGGGTTTTTCCTCAAACCATGGTCCCTGAAAGGAGGAATGAGGCAAGATACCCCTATTATCAGCATTTTTGATATTTCTTTATCTCTCTAAATCTATTGTTAAATTTATGTACAAATGGAAGAAAACTAATCAAATTCACTAATACTCGCAATGTAAAAAATGCCAAAATCAATTCAAGAAGTAATTTATGAAATAACCTAAGCATATAAGTACAGTAAGAGGAACCTCTACTGCTAGGTTTGGGCCCTAATCCAAGAGATTTATCTCTCTAAGTCAATTTAGTGCTAAATCAAGGGAATGCTCATTTCATTAACATAACAAAAAATGCATAACAATGTTTTATTATCACTAGCTCGGCTACCAATGATCTTCATGACCCGACTGCCTACAACTCCGAGCGGTGTGATTTGATTGAGGGATATTCGAATGAGAGAGGATTTAATGAGGAAGATCCATCTCCTATAACCTCTCCTTCTTGTCTCATTCGAGTTCCTGCACCTTAATTAGCCATAATTTGCACCAAAAAACCTGCAATCAATGCACATTAGACCACTAGACATAACATCTTACTTTATTCATCTCATTAAGAAAAATATAATTAAAACATGTAAGGAATTATGAGAAAAGTTAATTTTAGTAAGCTTGGAGTTGTATTAAGGTCCATATATTTTACCCAATGATGAGCCTCATCATATGTCAAATTTTACTTCTACCTTAAAGGGAGTGGCACCTCCAGGGTGGCTGTTGGTTGAAGATGTGTTGCCTGTGGGCATCCACTGAAGGATCTGGGAAAAATTGTCCATCATATTGTTCCTTTTTCACTTGAGGTCTTCTTTGATTTTTTTTTTGAAAGGATCTCCTACTCCCTCATATTTATTTTCTTCCACCATGGGAGGCTGTTGGGGTTAGTGAGGTTGGTCTTGCAAAGGTTCAACTAGTTCAAGCCCTAACTCCTTATACCTCGACCTTGTTGGGGACATGCACAAAAAAAAAAGAGAGAAAGAGTAGATAGTTCTAATAACATTGACCCATATTTATGTAGGAATGAAATGAAATATAAATATAAACATAATCACAAAGATACAGTGAAAACGGAACTTTAATTCGTTAACAACAAAGTATTGAAAACTGTATACATGAAGAAAGGAAATAAACTAGCTCAGGAAATGGTAGCTTATCTCTGGAAAGAGATCTGGTGTTTACATGCCTTCTTAACTACATTATAATGAGGCTCAAAGTCCTATTTATTATTGAGAAACAGTGGAAAACCATAAACATCCAAAAACCTCACCCTAGGAAATGAAGCGCCAAAATTCCATGGGCCTCGTTGGGGTAAATTGGTACATCAACTTCCTGGGGTCATAACTTTGGCATACGATCTTCATTTGACATGTATGATACCCCATTAGAAATATTTGTCTGAGGATTACAACTTTCAACTACAAATGTTAGTTAAATTTTAATGTTTTCCCATTTTCCAAGAAAATGTCGTTTACGGCCTCAAAACATCTCTAGAAATTTAGGACTTGAAAAATTACCAAAAATAGTAAATTGTGATACAATCAACGAAACTAAAAAAAAATAATGGTTGCGGTCCAAGTGGAATAGGTGGGTGGTCATCAATATCCACCTGGATCACCCATGGCTATGGGTTGGAACAATTTCTTTGGAACCCCGAAACAACTTGGGTTCCCTGAAGGTTGTGGGTTGAGTTACTAGTCCCTAGAGTCTGTGTGTTGTGAGAAATTCTCTAGATCCATAAAACAACTCGGGTTCCCTAGACGTTGTGTGTTGAGTACTAGTTCTTGAAGTCTTGCACAGTTTAGGTAGAGACCAATCTGGTTGATGTTAGTGATTTCTAGACCGTATAGATGAATCATTATGCTTGAGGGTTGAGGTTGAAGTCTAATTTGGTTCTATTTTGGTTTAACCCTTGTGATCCCACATTCATGTTTGAAATATGGCGTAGGGGTGATTGGCTAAAAGAGAGATTTGGTTCAGCCAAATCTATGGTTGGGTGGTATATGGAAATCCGTGACTTAGTCGACATTTTCATATGTTTAAATGAGTTATTTTTGTATTATAATCTATGAGCACTTGTACTCGTTATTATAGTTTTTTTATGGCTAATTTTGCATTTTTTTTTAATTTAGTTATATGTTAGTTAAACGCATGGTTTTATGATGTGCTCTAGCTATGGATCTTGTTCATGATTTGATAAGTTACTAGATGGTTGATGAATAATGGGCTAACAAGTGTTGTTGCAGCTAGCTAGAAAGGGTATTGAACCTTCTTGGTGATTTTCAGATGAAGTTCAAAAGTTTATGATTAGATATGCATTCATGTCCTATAGCTTATATGTTTTTCATGTGTTTAACGAAATGTCTATCTTTCATCAAGCATGTATTGGTCAAGATATTGTTTAAGCTTAGAGTATTTAGCATTTTTATCATTATTTCATGATTCTGGAAAGTTACAGACAGTTATGGGAAGTGGTCTAGAGGCTTGCCTTAAAAAGTGGCATAGATCTCTTGACCGCATGCACTGAATTGAGGAATTCGAGTCATAACCACATGCAGACAGGCTTATGGGTGCACTTGGACACTCATAACTTCATGCACAGTGTGCCAAGGGCATGTTTGGAGTGTCAACATAAGGAAAAAGAATTCCAACTTAGGGATTGATCACCTGGGGTGGTTGGTAGGCTCCTGAGTGATTTGTAGTCTCTAAGGGATGTCAGTTTACTTCCAGTTTGTAGGCCCCACTTCCATAATTGCAATTTCGAGGTTGGGTCATATGATAATGACACTCATCTCATGTTTACCATGGAGAGATTATCAAAGTGGGTAAATGTAGGAGGGGAAGTTACAGAGATATTGGTTGAGCACATTGTTCATCAAGCACATGAATATGGTTGGGGCATTTGTGAGCCCAAATGGTACCACCATGAACTCATATTTACTGTATCTCATCATGAAAGTTTTCTTGTGAATGTGTTCATCTTTAATTCTGACTTAATGATATACAGATCCCATATCTATCTTGGAAAACACTTTGTCTCCTCTCATATGATCAAATAGATCATCAATTGTAGGTAGTGGGTATTTATTCTTCATTGTAGCTTTATTCAACTATTGGTAAGCAATGTAGTTGTATCCTGTCATCCTTTTTCTTTACAAATGGGGTTGGGGCTCCTGAGGGTGATACGTTGGGTTTGATGTACCCTTTACCTATAACTTCTTTCATATATATTTTTCATTCTATCAACTTTAGCATGTGAAATGAGGAATCAATTAAATGGAGAAATCAATTCCCTCCTGGGTGGTAATCATGGAATTTCCTCAAGAAATACATGGTTGTATTGTCTCAAAATGGGGTGATCTTCCATTCTAAGTTGCTTGTCCTCTATTACACTGGTTTATTGGATCATGAATAGGGCATACCCTTTCTGGTTATATTTCTTTACTTGGAGAAGTGAAATCAACCTTAATGAAACAAGATTTATTATCCATTGCAATACATTTTCCTCACCTTCATCACTAAGGCATTAAAATGATTTACAATAACACTCCACTTCATTCTTGTGGGCTGCCAGTTAGTCCATGTCGATCAAAATATCATACGAACCCAATGGAAAAATATTAAGTGAAGTTGTTGTGGGTATGACGCTTATTTCCAGGCAACATGATTCCACCCAATTAGTCACCCTCTTTTTAAATCATGTGGCTAGTTGGACTAGCTTCAATTTTGTATGTGTTTTCCTTTACGAAGCACGTCCCTACAATTTTGGGACCGACATAACTGAAATTAGAATCCATATCAATTAAAATTGAAATAATTTGGTTGGCAACCATATTTTTGATTTTGATTATGAAGTCTTGATGGTTTTCTTATCCATTGTCTGATTCGCTTATCTATTGTCCAATGCTACATAAATCGGAGGTATGTTTTTTGCCACATCGTTTACTATTGTTGCCTCTTGGACATTGTATAAATTATTTTTGTTCTATTGTTGGTAGGGGAAATCTTTTAACCTATGATTCTATCTGCATCCCCAACACTACAATGGCTTTCTGCTATGTTCCTTTATCTCTTCCTTTGTTGATTTGACAAGCCGATCTCTATTAGTAGTAGGGACATTCTTCTAAAATTCACCTGTAGTGGGTGTATTGAACTTAACATTTTTCCCCATTTACTATATCAACAACCATGAGGATACAAAACACTTCAAAATTTCTAGTCATTTGATTCTTAATTAAGACAATGTATCAGCTCCCCACCCAACAACATAAAATTGTTAACGCCTTCTGTTAACTCCTAACCAAATTCACAACTCTAATAATGCACAAATCCTATGTGCAAACCTCCAATTTCATATCCCCTCAACTATAATTCTTAATCAATTCAATTTCATGTGATCGTTGGCTCAAAACCAAGTGTGTAGGCCCAAACTTCTTTACAACACTTCTCCATCGGGAACTTACCTCATATCTCCATGTGACCAATACTAGTGACTGGGCACATGATATTTTGAATCTCTAGATATAAATAGTTTCATTCACAATGCATTTCCCTACAACACTTCTCGATCCATTAAGTTTTCCAACGCTTCATGTTTTCATTTTTTTTTTTACTTCTCTATCATGGACAGTTGACATATCCTGAGACAAAATCTCAAATCTCAACTTTTGTAGGATTTCAGACCTCCACTACAATATTCTTCCCTGAGTGCTAAGATCAGGGCATAATTCAATTGATAATAATATTTCCTATTTCTTGGATCTCAAATATCGACCACTAGCCAAAGACTCTTGCTCAGTTCACCTGATGCCCCAAGGCCCCAATGGCCAAGGGTCAAGTCACCTACCAACTATTATCCATGTCACTTTATGTGACAAATAATAGTCTACCATGTGTATTTTGTATATGTGTTCCTACCATGTATATTGTCACTTGTCACTGATCCAAAATGGATTTTGGATAGACTCCTAAGTCTAGGTGTTCCTCATAGAGGAAAATGAAAGTCCAAGGAAGTTCCTGGAAAGAGCCCCATTGCAGAGATTGTCTTGTTCTAAATCTACTGCAACTTGAATGGGCAAAAATGGACTTAGGATGCATAAGCTATTGCAGAAAGAAGATGCCCTTTGTTCTTTGGAAAAAGAGGCAAAATCCCCTAAAAATGGCAAAAAAAACCCTTATAAAGGGAAATCGCATCAGAGAAGGGACCAAAAGGTGGACTTAAGCAGAAAGGGGAGAAACCCCCGATTGCCGATCCCCGACATATCGAGTCGGAGGTAGGCACATGCACATGACATAAGGAAAAGAACCTGGGCCGATGTGATATTACGATTTCCGATATCGGCAAATCGACATCGACGATGGCATAAGACAAGGGACGTACCCCAAGGCTATGTGACGAGCAATTGTGATATATCGCATCGCAACATCACATCGCAGCAATAAAAGGAGCAATAATAAATGCACATGCAATTGCTCAACCCAATGGGTTTTATAAGCCCGACTTCATAATGTTTGAGTTCCATAGTAAAGGGGTTTCCTGTGTATAAGTACGTTTCGGTGTAAAAACTGAAATACAAGGGAAATACGCCCGAAGCGATAAACCGGACCCGAAAGGGAATTATAAGCACGACGCATGATATTTGAGTTATGCAAAGGTGGGATTTTGGGCGGGCCTCAAGCGGAAAGTAGTATTGGGCTGGCTTTGCCCGCTTCCACACACTGGTCGATGTGTAGCTGGCGGAGGAGAGAGGAAAACCGCCTTTTTGGGCGGGTAACCCCCATACTCCTAAGCTTCCCGAAATTGCATATGGACCATTGATCAAAGATCCCATAGATCGATGGTGGGGCTTGCGATAGTGGCTAAAGGTGGACCTGATGTGATATTAGGGGTGATTGCGATATATTTTTGAAGTCCGATAGGACAACTTTTGTCGGGTTTTTCATCATTTTCCCATGTATTTGGGATTTTGCCCAATACACTAATGCGATGCGATATACTGCCTAATGGCGGACCCAATAGGGATTTAGGGGCGATTGAATGGGATTCCACATCCGGAAATCATGCCCAATAGTGTAGACATTCTCTGTGTGATGGGATTTTCTCATTTTGTAGGTTTTTGCCTATGGAACGGCCGTGATTCCTTCTGTAACTTCTCCTGATCATCATGCCACGCTATAGCAGGCATTTTTATAGGAAATGATGCATTTTGAAGCCATGGAGCCATAGAGCCAGATGGCCAGTCTAACTGACAGGGAGCAGAGAAGCTGCAGAGCCACAGGAGGATAATGAATTGCAGAGGAATGGTTGAGGTAGCCGAAAAGCCAAAAAAATGCCTCAAAGAAAGCCAGAGAGCCAATTGACGAGGAAGCTAAGCCAAAGCAGGAAGCTAAGGTGAAGGAGAGAAAATAGAGTGAAAAAGCTAATGCGCAGAGCAACTGAAGGAGTCACTTGGAGGTTAAGTGAAAATCCAGAGAGCTTAAAGTTGCAGAAATCCAAAGCGTAGAGCCAAAAAGTTGAGAGCTTCAGAGCCAGGGGAGAAGATGGTGTTCTGAACCCATTGTGTTTTGTGTAAACCAGTGGAGTTAAGCGTGGAGCTTGTAAAAGAACTTAGACCATAATCCCAGAGAGCCTAGTTGAGTTAACTAGAGCTCAAGGAGATGTAGCCCAAGAGTTTTGGGTGAAATCCATATTAAACTTATTGTCTTATGTGTGATGCTTATTTGTTGCATTGTTTCCCTGTTATATGTTTTATGTTAGTTTAAGCAAATCAATTTACAACACATAAACACATAGACTTGGGGATATTTAAGCTTTGGAAGTAGGAGAGGTTCTTGTAAGTAAGACAAGAATCCTAAGTGCCCCATTTTCAGATCAGGTGGTATCAGAGCCTGAGATTGATTAACCTCACCTTCAAAGAAGGTTATATTAGAATGCTTGATTGAAAGATCAAAGATTTCTTGTATGAAAGGTGTTTAAACAGTCAGAGGTTGATTGTATGCTTGTTTGCAGACTGACCATTTTCTAAGTTTGCAGAGGTGAAGGGAAAGCTATTGATAGCTCAGTCCAGGAAGGACAAGAAGGGAGAAGGGCTGAAGGCATTCTTCTATCCCAAAGGATCTCAAGGCAATCGTTGAAGCATAAGAGGTTTGTTGCAAAAGGTTGCTAAATAAGCTCTTTATTAACCTTGTTTGAAGTTCTTTTGTTTATTTGCATAATGACAACTTCTACAAGTGTATCCTCAAATTCCTCCTTCATCACAAGATTCTTTGATGGAGACATGAAGCAAGACTTGTTCATCATGATGGACGAGGTGAGAGAAATGTATGAGGATGGATGGAAGAGCAACATACTTAGAGTGTAGTTGAATTCTGTGGAGGAAGAGAAGTAGATTCTTTCTAACAAATTGTAGGAAATGGAGAGGCAACTTCATATTGAAAATATGAACCTAAAGAGGATGCATGAGTTGGAGTCCCAACTCTTTGTTGCCAAAGAAGCCTTGGTCAAGTATCAACTTGAAGAAGAGGTAAATAGTTCTTATTTGTCTTTAAATTCTTCTATGAATGCTTATATTGGTTCTTTTAAAAAACATACTAGAGGCATAGGTTCCAAGCTAATGTCCAATATGGGCTATGAAGGAAAAGGCTTGGGAAAGCATGCACAAGGTATTGTTGAGCCAATAGTGGTTGAGGAAAGGCCTAAGTATTTGGGTCTTGGTTATGGACAGTCTTATGGAGAGAGTTCCAAAGCTACCATGAAGGCCATTGAAACAATCCCAAGAAGGAGTTTCATTTCATGTCCTCTACCTAAGAAGTGTGGAGATTGTATTAAGGAGGAATGCAATAGCTTGGAACATCATTTGCAGAAAGCAGGCATTCAGAAGCACACACTTGAATTAGAGAGTTGTGGAAACTCTGAAAGCCTTGAAGAGATTGATGGTGTTCCCAATGGAGCTACTTCTTCATTCAATTCACCTCCTAACGAAGGTAAAAGAGGTGAAAGAGAAAGGTATAAATTTGGTTCTAAACATATCCATTTTGATTTTGCAAAGCATGATAAATTTCCACATAGATATGGAAAAAGAATTGCATGTTCTTTTTGTGGTTTGGATAACCATCATGTTTCTAGATGTTGGAAGAGAATGGCCACATACAAGAAAATTTTGAAGGAAAAGAAGCAAAAACCCAAAGGTCCATTGGACAAGGCAAATCATGCTGTCAAGAGGATGCACATATGTTGCACCTACTGCCATAAGCAAGGACATCTTGTTGAAAAATGTTGGACTCTGAATCCAACAATGCTTCCACAAAAGCTGAAGAAAGTGGAAGGAGAAGATGGCATAAATGGAAAGGAAGATTCCATGAATGATGTGTCTCAGGATGATTCACATGTTGATGCTGATGTGCAGACAAAGGAAGGACCTTTGAAATGGATTGTTAAGAAATGACTAGAGTTCTTATCCAATTAAGCTTACAATTCTATTGATGCATCTATTTGCATTTCCTTGTTAATGGAATGCAAGTTGCAGGTTTCTACCAAGAAGGTGAATGGAAAATTTGAGTAGGAGGCTCACTTTGTTGTTGCAACATTATATCTCATTTCAACTTCGAAAGTACAGTGTGTTTAAGCGAAAGTTGAAGGATGAAATGCATGCATGAGCATGAGATGCCTGAATACAAGGATGTTGATGTTTTCCTTGTATTTAAACATATATATGGAATTGAATTTAAGGGTTGATTTCTTTGTTTTTAAACATGAATGTAATGCAATATTGACTTGGGAAAAGTTGATTTGGTCTCCAAGATGGAGATAATGATGAAGTGTTTCATCTTTTGAAAAAGAGTTCTAATGGTCCTTTTTTTTTCCTACATGCTTGACTTGAAGGGTCATTTGTTTTAAAGGCATGTTTTGTAGGCTTGTTATCTAGTCCATCATTTGTATGTAGATTTAAGACATGGAGGTGCTCACAAGATGTGAAATCTGTTTCTTTTGTGAAGCAAGAGTTTAGTCCATCTAGTTGTTGTCTATGTTTCTGTTGTTGTTGATATCTTTTCAAACAGGTACAAATGAGAATTTTGTGGAGTGGGTGTACTTCACTTTTGTTTGAGCCACCTTGGATTAATGATCAAGATAGAAAAGTTCAAACTACCTTCTATGACGATTTCAGTAGGAGTTATGTAGGAAGGCAAGGAGGAAAGCAGTTCTTCCTAGGAGGACCAACACATCCAGGAAGGAAAGTGGTGAGAGACCTTGGTTCAGAGGCATTATGAAAAGGAAAGTGTGTGGAGGTTGTTGGGCCACTAATATGTCATTATTATTATCACTTTTTAACACCTATTTCATCCATTTCTACCCTTCTTTATCACATCATTTATCATGATTTATCATATAATTCCATTTTATAATTATTTATGCTCTTATGGATAAATATTATTTCTTCTCCTTTATTTTTAATAAATTGATGATTATTATGCATGATTTTACCAATGATGGTTTATTAATAAATTTTTTGTAACATCACTCACCATTTTAGCCTCCAAGATATTTTCTAGATTGTAGATTTGATCTCCAACTCATCATTAAATGTGCCAACCCATAAATTCGCTGGAATAAGAAGTGACGGTTTTTTATTGGATGTTTCGGGCAAATGGAGAAGAATCTAGAAAATGTGAAACATGGGTTTTGTCCAGAATGGACCGAATTATTTTATTTATGACCAGTTTTCCCAAATTCGGTATGTATTAAGAGAAACAGAAGGTACTCTGAAGACAATTTTCTCAGATTCGCTGTTGCTGCCGTTTTCCAAATTGTCTTAGTTGCAATACCAAATTTGACCTGTTCCTGTTGAATGTTGATGGAGAGATATTTCAAATATGATCTTGTTGATCAATTTGTTGTGAACAATCCAATTTTGTAATGGGAATCATATTGTAATCATCTCGGTTATAACTTCTCTTTTCTCTCTGTGTATTTAAATGAGAACAAAGATCAAAGAGGGATATAGATTATTAGAGATAGATTAGATAGGAATGATAGGATAGTAGGATATAATGGAAAGATTTAGCTTTTTGCTTGGGACCTCAATTGTAATTTCAATATACAGAATGTGATTTTGAAGGAGACTGTATTGTAATGAGGATTGAATTCAATGGTTAATACATAATTTACGTTGCGGTTCATTCGTATTCTCTGAAGTAGCTCAACAGTATTCATTGGTGGCTAAGGGCCCAGCCTCTGGTGTATCAAACTGCTATCCTTTGTGTTATATCTTTCTAATTCACACAAGTTTAATTGGTTTGATGTTTTTTCATTCTTTGCTAGTTTATCTTGTTTGCTATTTTCTGATTTCCTATATTGCAGTTAGTTTACTTTCCTTTATTCTGACCTTATGCACTTCGCAACTTTGTCATTTGATTCTATTTGTGCTTACTGTAGATTAAATTGATTATCATTTAAGGCATTGAAGCTTGTTGATTACGATAAGAGTGTGGTTATTATAGAATCAGCTGAAAGAGATTGGTTAATGCTACTGAACTCTCGGTTGACATCATTTCCATTTGAATTGCTTAATTGAGATTGAGTGTGATTTAGATAGAATCAGCTAGAAGAGATTGGTTAATGCTATTATGCTCTCACTTGATGCTATTATCAATTGAATTGCTTGTTTGAGATTTGATTATGATTTCAGTTGAGGATTAAGTCTTGATGCTTAGATGTAATATTTTCGTTAACATTTGCAGTTTGAGTTTTATAAATGCATTTGCTTACTCTTGTATCAAGTTTTATAGTTCAACTTAAAAAGCATTACTTTCTGGATTTATAGCTTGCACATATTGTGTACACTCTTGAAACAAAAAGACTTACCCAGGTTGATAATTAATGTGAGGGAATTAGGAGTTTTAAAAGACATATCTTAGCACCCAACATTTTGGCGCCATTGCCAAGAAGAGTGTTGCCATTTCAAAGAGAGTGATGTATGTTTGATATTTGCTGCTGGGAAAGAATTGGGTATTAAAAGCAAAAGGTAAGAACCTACATAACGAGCAAGTAAAGTGTTTGCTCCTCCGCCCGCTTTTCAACACAATTGCATAGGAGTTGAAATAGGTGTTTGATGTTTATATGTTGTGAAAGAATTGGGTATTAAAAATGGAAGGTAAGAACTTGCGTAACGAGCAAGTAAAGTGCTTTCTCCTCTGCCTGCTTTTCAGCAGAATTGCATAGGAATTGAAATAGGAATTTTAGAGGTAGAATTTTAGAAAAAATCTCATAATTCCACTCGAGTGGTGATGTAAGCACCACCCATTTCACTAACCAATTGACAAGAACATTTGAAGGAGGAGCCTCAAAGAAACACATGAAGAACATCTTCTATTATGGTAAGAAATGGCTCACATTTCTACTTTTGAATTCCTTATCAAACATCTAGGAGGAGTGACACAAATGCACATAATTCCTCCATCTTCTCTACCAAATTTTCATGGTTTGACAAATGAAGATTTAGATACATTCTTATTTGAGTTTGAAATACTTTGTAGAGGATATAATTATTGTACTAATGATCAAAGGTTGAAAGTGTTTCCTCTTACTCTAAAAGGAGCATCTCTCTGATGGTTCATGAGCCTAGGTGGGAACTACATCCAAACATGGGAGGACATGAAGAATGTATTCTTGAAGAAGTACCAAGACTATTGAAAATTCAATGAAGATAGTTTCGGTATGATACAAGGGGAAGATGAAATCTTGGAGGACTATGTAGAGTGATTTCAATATAACCTTCAAAAATCAAAGCGTAAGTATTTGGAAAAAGAGATCTTAAAAACACTCCTTCTTAAAGGAATCAAAGATGAATTTTTAGAGCTCTTAAATATGATAGGAAAAGGTGATGTTTTTCAGTTATCATATGATGATGTTTGTGGATTGTGCATAAGGTATTCAAGGGAAATCTCCAAGGCTGGTAAGAATTCTAGAGAAAATTCTTCTTTCTTTTCCAAATCTACTACAAGAACAAGAGACATAAGAGCTGAAATCAATGTTTTATTTGAAATTTTTAAAGTTGATTTTATTAGCTCTCTAAATTCAAAATTAGATGTTTTTCAGGTTTAGAAAAATCAAGAAATTGAAGAAGTGTTTTTCCTTCATTACCGAAAGGAGCATCCCATAGATAGTTGTTCTTCCTTATCTAGGATGGAAGTAGCATATCAAAGAGATGAGGAAGCTGAAACAAGGTCAAAACCATGGAAATCATGGCCTACAGGTATGGTTCAAAACACTTCCTCTCCATTCTCTTACTGGCATAATCCATTATGGAATACTCATGTGTTAGGGCAGCCATGTCCATCTCAATATAACCCCCACAAAACTTGTCTACAAGTTTGGCATGGTTCATCTTATGATTGCATGACTACTCTCCCTCATCGTATAGCACAAACACATCCTCCATATTCTTCACTAGCTCTTCCACAACATCTTGCTTGCTTATCAAAATCATCCACTCAACTCAATCAACTACATCATCAAAATGCTCCAGCTCAACTCATTCCACAATCTCACCACAATAAACCAGTACAACATGCTTACAATGTTGAACTACAAAATTTACCCACCCTTCCCACCCATTCTATCTCACATGCACCATTGGAGAAAGCTTATATTGAGATTCAGAATGTTTCAAATCCAAAAATTGTAGAAGTTATGGAAGAAAATGAGGTTTCTTCTAGTCTGCATCAACAAGTCATTTTAAAAGCTCAAGAACTTCATGATATGATGGCTATGGGAAATCAAGAAAGTAAAGGATATATTGAAGATTGGTTTCACTCCATCATTTGTTTGCAACATCACTCCATACTTCAACAATTTTTGACACCATCTTTTAAAGGGAAGTTGGTTTCTCATACCCTAATATTTATTAACATGCATTTTTCAAATTTGGGTATGTACATACTTGAAGCCTTATTTCGAAAATGGTTCCACTGAAAGTACTCTTATACGTAATCATATTCATTTTTCAAATCAGAGTAGATTAGTGAAAAAAATAAAATAAATAAGGACATAAATAAATACATTTTGTTTTTATGAAAAAATAGTTGTTTTGTTGCAACACGTTGTGGAAATAAAAATTGGTGATAAATGTTTTAATTCATTTGTGTATGTAGATGAATTTTAATAGAAATAATAGTTCTACAAACACTCATATTCATTTTTATCACCAATTTGAAAAAAATTCATGAATATCATATTTTTTAGCTTGTGGGCTTGATGAAATTTATGAAAACACAGTTAGGACAGTCATGTTTTGAAAGACCAAAAGGGAATATTTTAAAAACCTATTTCTGTCCTAAGTATTTATTGATGTCTACTTTCCAACTCAATTCAAATCACTCAATTTGAATTTGAAACGAAAATGTTATAACCAAAACATTGACAGGGTGTCTAGTAGGCAGCTCAGGAACAGAGTTGGGACAGTCAATTTTTGGAGGCCTAAATGACTATATTTTTAAAAAAATTTCTATCCTAAGTAGCCCTTGATGTCTACTTTCCAACCCAATTTGAAACACTCAATTTGGATTTGAAACGAAAAATTTATAACCAAAAATTGACTAGGTGTCTAGTAGGCAACTCAGGAACAGAGTTGGGACAGTCAGTTTTTGGAGGTCTAAATGACTATATTTTGAAAACATGTTCCTACGGTATATTCTCCTATGAATCTAGTTTACAAGGAAATTTGAATCACTCATTTTTGATATCATATGAAAAAGTTATGACCAAAATACTGACTGTCTATCGTAAATCAACACTCTTAAAACTCTGTTTTTCCGGCTGTTCATTAGAGTATTTGACCCATCAATTATTTTTGTTCTCAAAACATGTTTCTATTATAGATAAAAAAATGAATCTACTATCATTTCCAATTTTAATCATTCGAATCTGTCATCAAACGAAAAATGTATGCTTAAATACTGACTGTTTATTGTAAATCAACACTCTTAAAACTCTGTTTTTCCGGCTGTTCATTAGAGTATTTGACCCATCAATTATTTTTGTTCTCAAAACATGTTTCTATTATAGATAAAAAAATGAATCTACTTTCATTTCCAATTTTAATCATTCGAATCCGTCATCAAACGAAAAATGTATGCTTAAAATATCACTGTTGTTCTAAGTGGGGAAATCGAAAATAACTCTGTTATGCAGGTTGTTCTAAGTAAAACTGACATATCATATCATTGAATTTTTAAAACTTGTTCTATTGGTGATACATCTTTGAAGTAGATCTCATTTGGCTTTGTAATCACTCAAATTGAATGAAAAATAAAGAAATTACGATTAAAACACTGCAGGTTAGCATGATTTGCCACTACTCTCCCGCAGGTAATAAATTAATTTTACTTTGTTATTTTTTTGTGGATTTGTTTTACAGAGTAACTAATTATTAGTTTTTTGCATAATTGTTGGATTAGGGGAGTCCATTCGCCTCTCTTTCTCCATGATTTAATGTTTTATGTCTACTCGTTTTTTTGCAGGTCTTAGGAGAATAAAGAAGGTCAATTTATGGACAAGCGATTCTTAAAAGAAATTTTAATGAAACAAAGGTATCTCATCCAATTCATTACCTAATAGATTCATAATAGAAGAAATGAAGAATTTATTTCCTTTTGAAGATTCATGTCACTGCTGACAAAACATTTTTCCAAGAGATCATTTTTTTTTCTATTGACAGATTGATATTCCCTTAGGAAATAACACTATAGATGTTGTAACTTAATTTATTTATTTATATATTGTTTTTTAATAAAGTGTTGTTATTTTTTTGATTTCTCTTATGTTTTTGTGTTTCAGGTGTTGCTTCCTTCAAATTGTAGTTTCCACTCCATTGGTGATTGAACAATGAGGACCCCACCATGTAATTTTCAGTTGCAGAAGGAAATCTTTCGGCAACTTCATTTCTGTAAAAAGTTATTTCTTTTTAAACTGTAAATATGATTGTTTATGTGTTTTTTTCTGTTTGTTTGCTGCTGTAAATATGATTGATTTTCTCTGTTTTTCTGTAAATATGATTTCTTTTCTCTATTTTTCTGTAAATATGATTGCTTTTCTCTATTTTTCTGTAAATACAATTGCTTTTTCTTGTTTTTGTTTTTCTTTCTTCTGTATCATTTCCCTTCTATTGTTTAGTGCAGTAGGGATGATTGCTTGTCTGTATTTTGTTCTCTCCCTGTTTTCTTTTGCTGTTCCCTAAAGGAAACAACACTTTTTTGTGTGTTGATTTGTTGTTTCCTCCAGGTAACAACACTTTTTCGTGTGTTGATTTGTTGTTCCCTACAGGGAACAACACTTTTTCGTGTGTTGATTTGCTATTCCCTATAGGGAATAACTGTTGTTCCCTAAAGGGAACAACACTTTTTCGTGTGTTGATTTGTTGTTCCCTACAGGGAACAACTGTTGTTCCCTAAAGGGAACAACACTTTTTCGTGTGTTTTTGTCATTCACTACAGGGAACAACAATTTTCTGTGTGTTTTTGCTAGTCCCTAAAGGGAACAACACTTTTTCCATATGTTTTCCTTTGTTGTTCCCTCCAAGGAACAACACCTTTTTCCGAGTGTTTTTTTTTTGTTCTCTCTAGGGAAAAATTGTTGTTCCCTAAAGGGAACAACACTTTTTCCGTGTGTTTTTGATGTTCCCTTTAGGGAAAAACACTTTTTTGAGTTTTTTTTTGTTGTTCCCTCTAGGGAACATCACTTTTTCCTAGTGTTTTTTGTTGTTCCCTCTAGGGAACAACTACTGTTCCCTCTAGGGAACAACTACTGTTCCCTTTCTGTTCCCTAAAGGGAACAACACTTTTTCGAGTGTTTTTGTTGTTCCCTCCAGGGAACAGCTGTTGTTCCCTCCAAGGAACAGTTGCTGTTCCCTACAGGGAACAACACTTTTTCGAGTGTTTTTGTTGTTCCCTCAAGGGAACAACACTTTTTTGAGTTTTTTTTGTTGTTCCCTCAAGAGAACAACACTTTTAGAGTTTGTAATATATTAGGGGCGATTGCGATATATTTTGAAGTCCGATAGGATGAATTTTGTCGAGTTTTTCATCGTTTTCTCGTGTATTTGGGATTTTGCTCAGTACATTAATGTGATGTGATATTCTGCCTAATGGCGGACCCGATAGGGATTTAGGGGCGATTGGATGGGATTCTACGTCCAAAAATCACACCCAGTAGTGTATTTTGGTAGACATTCTCTGTGTGATGGGATTTTCTCATTTTTCGGGTTTTTGCCTATGAAACGGCCCTGGTTCCTTCTGTAAATGCTCCTGATCATCATGCCACATTGCAGCAGGAATTTTTATAGGCAATGATGCATTTTGAAGCCACGGAGCCGTAGAGCCAGATGGCTAGTCTAACTGACAGGGAGTAGAGAAGCCGCAAAGCCGCGGGAGGATAATGAATCGTAGAGGAATGGCTGGGGTAGCCAAAAAGCCAAAAAATGCCTCAAAGAAAGCCAGAGAGCCAATTGATGAGGAAGCTAAGCCAAAGCAAGAAGCTAATGTGAAAGAGAGCAGAGAGAATGAAAAAGCTAATGCGCAGAGCAGTCGAGGGAGTCATTTGGAGGTCAAGTGAAAAGCCAGAGAGCTTAAAGTTGCAGAAAGCCAAAGCCTAGAGCCAGAAAGCTGAGAGCTTCAGAGCTAGGGAATAAGATGGTGTTCTGAACCCATTGTGTTTTGTGTAAACCAATGCAGTTAAGCGTGGAGCTTGTAAAAGAACTTAGACCATAATCCCAAAGAGCCTAGTTGAGTTGACTAGAGCTCAAGAAGATATAGCCCAAAAGTTTTGGGTGAACTCCATATTAAACTTGTTGTCTTATGTGTGATGCTTATTTGCTACATTGTTTCATTGTTATATGTTTTATATTAGTTTAAGAAAATCAATTTACAACACATAAATAGTTTAAAATAACCATAAGCATACACCTTATTTTCAAGCACATATTTAATTCCGCACTGGTTAATCATATAGACTTGGGGATATTTAAGCTTTGGAAGTGGGAGAGGTGCTTGTAAGTAAGACAAGAAGCCTAAGTGCCCCATTTTCAGATTAGTCACCCACAAAAAGTCTACTTGTCCTGATAAAAATGTTGAGTCCACCTACCATGTGCCACCTTCATGTGTTGCCCCATCATCATTTGAGCCATGTCTTTGGGAATTTTTTTTATTGATGTTATGTTATCATCATGGTTACATCATCATGCCATGTAAAATCCTCTTGTTGGTTCCACGTCTCACCTAGAATCGACGCACTTGGCCACCGAAAATCACCAAATATGAGTGACACGGGTCACCCTTCGGTATGGCCATGTTTCAATTGTCACTTCATATTATTGAGTCACTTACCATGTTAGTCCTAACTAAACTACCTCCTTTGATGGCACCTAGCATCTCAAAAACCATGACAACACTTGCCGCTTATTGCTCACTTCTCATTATTTTTGTATGAACACCAATTGGAATAGGTGGTTTGATAAGTGCCTAAGTGCTTTAGATCAAATCCCTATGATTAGGATCTAGGACTAGTGGCTCACCATTCACCACTCTACATTAACCATTAGACACCTTCCAAGGTGTGTCAAGTGCTTCAAATTATATCAATGGCCAAAACTTCATCCTGGGGCCCCCTTGTCTAACCAATAGTTAAAAAGGGGGGATGTCTAGGATTTTTTACATATCTAACTCACCCCTACATCTCCTGAGCATGCTACTATTGGCATTATGGATAATGTGTTGTCCTTTGGCAACCTAATCAATAAATATGTCAACATAATGGTTATGATGATGCTACAGCTGGTATGGACAGAGAAATGACAGATCAAAGATAGATGGATGGTAAAGGTGATGTTTGAGAAACTATACATGGGTCTTGATAACAAAGGTCACATACATACACATGTATTGTGAATAAAATCCACGTACATAATCTGCACCATGGTAATTTGGATAACAGGGGTCTTTACCATCATATTGGCCCATAGTAAAAAGGTTGCCAATGGTTATTTGATCACGTCAAGGAATACCATTGGTATTACTAAAGGATTGGCCTAAGGTATTTGTTGTGGAGGTAAATCCCCTCTGCGGACAGAGGCGATCCCACTAGCCCAAATGGGGTCTAGCAACAATCAAACAACGCTAACACGTAGGTTCCTAATTTCAAATTAAAGACCGATGATGAGGGCCTACCTCGAATCCAACGCTAGTACTTGTAGAAGAGTCGTCGCTCCCGTTCTTTCGCTCCGGCTAGTCACAATCCCCACGATCCTCGTGAACGGACACCTGCACATGCAAAGAATGACACAAATACAAGCATAAAATCCAAGAGATGCAACTATATATCAGTCAGAAAGGATATAACTCAAACATCATGATAAAGACAATAAGAGTGGAACCATAATGATAGTCATATATTATTATTGATAAACAAAGAAGAATACAACCATAGTTCTGACGTCAAATCCTCCTTTGGCTGGGTGATCAGCAACACATGCCTTGCAAAGCTTGTTGGGAATGGGGAACAAGCCTCTCTCTCCTTGGTCACTTGGACAAGAATCTCCTCACTTAAGATTTAGCCTTGTGGGGATGAAGAAGGCTTCTTGTAGCATGAGCTTAGCAATTCTCGGACTTTGGGACTTAGAATTTGGAGCTTGGAGAGTAGAATTACTAACTAGCTTGTCAAAGGCAAAAGGAAAAGCTTATATAGAGAGAAGAGAAGGAGTTAGGATCATCCACAAGATTCATGGGGTTGGCTTTATCACTAAGAAGCTTCCATGAGAAGGTGGCAAACAACTTCCCTTCTATGGAGATTCAAAGCCCAACTGGACTAACTCAGGATGGAATCAGTTCATGAATAGGTTAGGAAGAACCTTCGTAAGTTTGTTTTTTAAAAACTTTACCCAACTGGGTTGGCGCGAGTGCGACTCTGAGACAGAGCGCCAACTGGCGTGCCCTCTTTGGAGGATTTCCCCCATTGGCGTGAGTGATACATAGTGGAACCGCACCAATGGAAAAAGGGCTATTTTTATGGGTATTTTGCAGAAGGTGTCTTCAAGGCATATGAAGTTCATGTCTAGGGGAATACAATGCAAGTGTTTCTAGGTCATGTCACTTCTCACAGGTCCTGGAATGAGTCCTCCAAGGTGCGGGAGAAGGGGTAACAAGGACGGTGACAAATTACTGTGTAACAATATTGGCTAAGGCTAAAGCTATATAAGGATATGGAGATCAAAGCGTTAAGTGTGCAAGTGATGGACTGTTTATGAATGAATTTATTTGAAACAGGTGTGCACCAGGGAGCATGGAGATGGATCAGATCTAATAGATATGAAATGAATACATATTGCTTAACATGTTTATGGTTCGATAGATATATGATGATTGTATAATGATGTGTGATTGTAACAGTGTGTATGTCGAGATTTGGGTTTGAAATATGCTGTGTTTCACAACGAAAGTATAATTCAGTGATTTCAGATATGTACGCAAGTTTTATGTAGGTTAGTTGCATACTACGTGGATCTGCTTCTGGGTAGTCGTGTATATATTTTGCGAAGTGTTTTCAGTATGTGATTTGTAAGTGGGTGTTGTCTCTGGTAAGCATGTATATACGTCGATGTGTTTTGTGGAATTCACGTACATATACTAGGTTTTTGCAGTATGCCTTGTTGATGACATTTGATCAGTTCTGTTCTGGTTGTTGTTGTTGTTTGTTGATGATGTCTCTGATGTGATTATATGTATATGATAGTATCGATTGGGTTAAAGGTGGAATATTGATTGGTAATTATGCTATAATATGGTGATCTATGTTTGGTTTAGTAATTTGTGCTTGGTTCAAGTAATATGTGATTGGTGAAGTTATCTAAGTATGGTTCAATGCTTGATGGTTCAATGTTCAATATTTTGAGATTTGTACATAGTTTTTGTATAGAGGAAGTGTGTACATAGACAGTTTCTCTTCAGAAAAGTAATGCATACATTCTGATGTATGGTTGATCAGGGTTTTCAGTGACAACAATTGGTTTTTGTAATGAACAAAGTATGGATTAATTTATTAATGAGTAATTGTGCACTAATATGAGCTATTATGGATTGGTTTGATCTAGTTTATTGTGGTTGATTGAGATTCATTGATTGGTTTTCCTATGTTGATTGGATGAGTTGATTTTGGAATTTTTACTTGGTATTGGGATTAATTTTGGAAGTGGGTCCAATTTGAAAATTTCATGAAAGGTGGCCTATAGGTTTGATGTTTTGAGTCTAGTGGATTGTTGATAGTGTTGGACCCACCAACATGTCAAGGGTATCTCTCTAGTAAGAAGTCCCAATTAGACCTCAAACCATACGGTGTAGGAGTCCCAGCAATGGGTCGTAACGTAATGCCTTGACCCCGGTGTCTCACAGAGGAAAGTAGAATAACTCTGTCATTAGCAAGGGTGTGACTAATGCAGTGAGTCAAGGAAGTTGTATGAGAGGTTCCAACACTTCGAAAAGGGAAGGAGGTGAAGGTGAGTTCTAGGTTGAAAGTGATCAATCCCAGCTCAGCTAAGAACACACAACACAAAGAACATGCACAGCTTCCGACAGAGCAGTCCACTCGGATGCAACAATCACATCATACAAGGTAGGATAACACATACAACACTCACAGATCAGTCTAAGACGAGTGTGATGGTTGTTATAGCAAGGTTCAAGTGAAAGGTTTGTCTAATGTCTGGCAGAGCAGTCGACACAGACGGTGACAACATTAACAACATACGAAACACATTAACAACAAGATTCATATAATTGCATGTGAATCAGTTCATACACAAGTACGTAAGTTAAACAACACATATCATTAAAGAAACTGGAGCAGTACAACTACAATAACAACATATGCATGAAAATGTGTTGGCTCTTATTATATAAAGAAGTGTAAGTCACAATCATATAATACATCCATGTAAACCTGCTAGCCCCAATAGTGGAACATTCAGCCACATCTGCCTGCTCCTCCAAAGAGATGTACTAGCTTCATGCAGTGGAGAAGCCAAGGCGCGTTACAATATTTTCCAAGCCTTCTTCAAAATAGTCTTAGTAGAAGCTTAGCTAACCAAAAGCCTATACAATGAGTTATGAGGGACTATTTATAGCAAAGGGTGGGGTGACCCTTGACATTCCCCTTTGTGATCATTCAACTACCCTCATGACTCTTCACCTACTCTATGACTGCTACATCCACTATTGACACTTGACCTACACTTGACATGACTCAACATTTCAATGCACATGTACTCATGTGAGACAACATGGCTTGAGCAAGCCTTGCAAGACATCATTGACACTCAGTCCACTGTGGTGAGACCAACTCTTTGACATGCTTGTGAAGGTGAAAGTGGTGAGATGATGCCAAGCTTGGTCATTCTTGATGGTGTGCATGCACCTCATGGTGACATCTTGTTGAAGTGAACTCTTGCCTCCATTTCAACCAGTGCATTGATTCAGCCCCTTCATCCAACTCGTCTACTAACATGCGCATGGTATTCTTCGGTACGGTTGAACCGGCAACATAATGATGCATAGTGTCTATGCCGATCTTCAAGGTTGTGCTGGTGGTCATGTGCATCAACTTTCCGAAGTACATGTTCAGCTCTTGTTGGACTTGCTTCTTGTCTTCGCCTTGGTGCGTGTGCTGAATGGGTTTGGTTTCATGCGTGCGCACAATGACATGCATGTTGCTAAATCCCTTGCATGCAATCAACAACATTGCTCACCATGTTTGCTCCATGTTAGCTTTTGGGATGGATATTTAACTTGTAAGGGCACAGTTTCATCCGTGATTACATGTTGTACCCACTATTGTTCCTGATCTTGTTGCAACTCATTCATTTGTATGTGCAACTTTATGTTCTTCCTTGAGTTGCTGCTTCGGCACATGCAACTCCTTCTTCATTCCATTCTCTGTATTCGTGCGACCTTCATGTCGAGCCATCATGTCATAGCCTGAGTCTCCAAAGTTTCCTCCATTATCAGTGGATCTTCTTGATCCTACAACTTTGTTCCGCCTCTATGTTGTCAACAACCTTCCTCTTGCATTCACTGCATTCCCTGCATTCATTGCATTCCCTGCATTCACTACATTCGGAATGCTGCCTTCAACGATTTTTCATGATGTTGCTTGTTGTGATGCTACTGCTTGATGTCCTTGTCTATGAACAACTTGATGTCTTCTTGAGTAGGCAAGCTCATAGACACTTGATCGACTACATCCCCAAGCATGCTCTGAACGGTGTCTTCATCTTTGCTCTTGTGGAAACCATTGTACGTATACTGTTGAGAGGAAGATGAACGCCTACAATACCTGGAGACAGGGAAACACTCATAGCAAGCAATCCATCAGTTGAAAACCAAAATTAACATGAGAACTGACTTGCAACATACCTGGGTAAATGATCATGAAGGTTGTGCAATTTTGGCCGGGAGGTCGGGAGACCGACTGCTAAGACTGCTTAAGGCACAGTCTAGGCTGTTGGGAGACTGGTTGACTATTGGAACTACGCAATGCACAGTCCAATCTGGTTGCTGACTACTAGGATTACACAATGCGCAATTCCAGCTGGGAAGGATTGTTGGCCCAAGGACATATTTGTACAATTTCTTGGGCCAAGCAGCCATTGTCATCTAGAAATGCACAAAACAGTCCTAGAGACCAGTGTTGGGAAGGAATGTGCAAATATGGAGAGGAAAGTGAGCCTTCCTTCTCTAGACTGCACAATGCAACCTTGGTGAAGGCAGAGTCTAGGCCAAGGTTAGCCTGACTTGCCAATGGGCCACTGAAGGAAACTAAGATAGTAAATGCATGGCGACACTAAGTGATAGTAGAATTGATTAACAATGCATGCAAAACATGAATGAAAGATTCAGCAAAAAGATCAACATGCATGAGGGTGAGGCAGTTCGTTGGTTGGGCAAACGTTCGTGCAAAATAGTTTCATCCATGTGACAGCAGTGAGATAGCAACGAAAACTTAAACAAAGCTAAGACAAGCTAGTATATATGTAAATGACAGTAAGCGTTCAAAGAAATCAAGAAAAAAGTACTCCCACAAGAAAAAAACACAAAAATCGACAGAAATGCAGCACAAGGCATGGGAAGCGGGCTTACCACAAAACAGATGAGATGAATGTGCTGACTACCCCTAGATGTGATGTGGGATGTTAGAGATGCAAGGTTGATGTGAGGAATGAGCTCTGCAACTTCCGCTTGATGAGTTTTGATAACATCGAGGTCGTAATGCGCGTGCCACAAATCTAGGGGAAGTGACACTTGGTGAGAGGTTTCGGAATTGCTCCTTGCATGCAACCTCCAACTGCTAAACATAGATCCCTCAAACAAGGGATGCCTTTGCATGTTGCCTTGGGAAAAGCACCCCATGCATGCAAGTCTATTTTGCTTAGTCTCGGAGGGAACCGGTCAACTCAATTTCACATGCAAGAGATTGCGCGACTGCTAGAGACAAATGTGCATTTATGGTTGGGAGCTATGCTAGCTGCCCAAAAGATTTGTGCAATTTCTGGGTGGAGCAACTGACTGCTGCCCAGATTTGCGCAAATCCTGGGTTGAACAACCTATTGCTGGGAAAATTTGCACAAATCCTGCTGGGATGGTTGGCTAGCAGGATTGCGCAATCTTAGAGCCCAGCAGGTTGTCAGAGAAGATTGCACAATTCCTGGAGGGAAGGCTGGTTTCCCTCTAGAAATGCGCAATTTTCAAGGGGAAGCTGCTCAACCTACAATTGCATCAAGTTTGGGTGAGCAGCCTATGAGAGGAATGGATCAACTGTGATTGACAGGCTACCTTTGTGCGAGGAAAACACATGAAATTTGAGTACTTGACCAAGCAAGACAAAGTGTTGTGTGAGATTGGTAGGGAGGCTCTAAAATAGGCTAAGGAAAATTTTTGGAGGGTGGTTGTATCCGCTACAACGCTTGGCGACACACTGGTAGAACTCTAGCTCTCTGAATGGCCCTTGTTCATGAAAAACAAGTCTAACACCTCCGAAAGTATTTTTTAGCCCTAAGCTCTTCTTGGATTCATACTAGCCTGATGTAAATGTAGCATCTGCCAGACTCTTGGTAGATTGACACAAATTCCAAGCCAAGGCAACATAGTTTTGTCGATTGGGGTTAAGGGGTATATAGGTGCAAAAGCAGTATAGTTGTCAAAGTCTTAGTTTCACCTCTAGTGTTGCTCCACTGCCAACAGGCCTAGACAATACCTCGTTGGAGTCACATAGGAAGACAAGCATGGCTCCACTGCCAGCGAGCTTGGTCAGTACCCCGGCATAGTTCTTGTATCATCTCCCTGCGCAGGAATCCTTTCTCTTCTTTCGCCTTATTCATTTTTCATTTTTAAATTTTTTTTTTTTTCATTTTCGTGTTCTTTGTGCATAGCACTTATTCATTTCAGAGGAAGAAGAGGGATCTCGACTTATTGAGATCAGAATAGGTTGTTCTAGTAGAGAAGTAGTTTATTGTATCTGTAATGTGCTTGTTAAGTTTTTCCCCCTCACCTTACTATGCTTGACTGAGATGACAAGGGTTAACCCAAAAACAATTGACTAGAGAAGGTGACACTAGTTAGAATGCAAGTGATGTGTTTACACCAAGGTTCACTCCGAACAATACGTATTTTCCTTTGACGTATCATGGACTAAAAATTAACAAGCTCATCATATAGAGGCAAGATGATAGATAACCAAGTAGTGATAGTTGTACAAGCCCTCTTGTAGTGATCCAAGGATCTTTTGCTTATATATGTATGAAAATAATAACATGTAGAAATTGCAGCTTAACTCAAAGATTTAATGTGCACATATAAAAGAAGAAGGAACACATAAAAACAAAACAAGAAGACAAAAAGACTTGAAAACAGGGTTCGTCCAACTCGGACTATGTCTATGGGCCCTGCTCGATCAATGGGGAGGCCTTCATATATTAAATGGCATGAAAAGAAGAGAATTACAATCATCAATTGCATAAAAAGAGGTTATACCTCCATTTTGGACATGGTTGTGAAATGGAGACCTCAGATGGAGAATTGGACAACACCAATGCGTCCGTGGTGTTGCGAGGGGTTGAAAAATATAATACTTGTCCAAATTAGACAAAGTGCACTATCAGCGACATGAAAGCTCTCCTGCCAAACAAACTGCGTGATGAAAATCCCTCTCTCGTACCTTTTCCAGTCATCGGGCTTTTATATGTTTCATTTAGGACAAAGGTCACTTAACAATCGAAGGTCTATTCTGTTGGAATAAAAACCATTTAGGTAGAAGGGTTGGTGGGCACAACTAACTCTTTAAAATAGTCTTTTTATCTTTTAAAACAATAATACAAAAAACCTGTCAAACACTAAAAATTTTGACAAAAAACTTAAGAACCAGATCTCAAAGTTCATCAAATCGGGCTCATAGACCCATTGGGTCTGGCCCCATATTGCAATCGGCACATCACTCTTTAATGGCCCTTTATCCCAAGGATCCACCAATCGCCGATCGCCTATATCGGCGTATCACATCGGCCTAATCGAATCGGCGTATCACATCATTGCAGCTCAGGGGTCCTGGTCCTTGGTCTTTCTGATCACCAATTGGCCGATCGCTTTGATTGCTGATCATGATCGCAAGTCGACTCTGCCCGGTTCTGACCGCTCCATCTCGATATCACCGATTGCCTGCCCCGATTGCGATTTAGTCGGAAATCGCTAATCAGGGGGTGTTGTTGTTGCTTCTTATGTCCGCCCTTCTGGATCCTCTGATTGTGATTTGCCTTCATTAGGCTAAAACCCCATTTTTAAGAGAAATTGCCTCATTTTCCAAAGGAACTAAGGCAAACTCTTTCTGCCACAACTTCATCATCCGGACTCAGATTGGAGTACCATTTTCACTGTTGGAATCAGAGCGACGATAACTTCGATTTGATGTCAGGATATTAGCTTTTTTTCCAATTTGAATTTTGATATTTTCCATACCATTGTATCTGAAGATCCATGTGGATCAATCCTCCCCATTTAGGAGCTTTTGGACCGCCAAAAGCTTTCCTTAGTCAATTGGAAAGTGAGGGAATTGTTCCCTCACTTTTTCCTTCTCCAAGCATTTGGTCTGTCTGGGGTGCATTCCCTTAAAACGCACCCAAAGGTATTCCACATCTCCTTTCCGTGAAGTCCTGGTCCTTCTGTCAAGGATAATGTCTTCCAGTAAATCATCAAGATATTTTGGAGGAAAATCGTCAATTATAGGAACTATGCCCATCTCATCGGTGTCCTTGATCAGTGGAGGTTCATAAATCTTTAGATTCTCTACCTTCACTACTGAGTACATATGCATATATATTGGCAAATGCAGAAGAAAGACATTGTTTCCAATCTTCTCCAATATGGTGAATGGACTATATCGGATGGGTCACAACTTCTTCCTTCTCCCTTCATCCTGTCCTTGCTGATGTGAAACCACACTTTGTCGCCCACTTGGAATTGGTGGTCGACTCAGTGTTTGTCATTTTGAGCCTTGTAATGGGCTTGAATTTTCTCCAACTACTCTTGCACTACTTGGTGAATCAATTGGATTCGCTGAATGAAATGTTGAGCTTTGTCCCTATCATTATGCCCACTAGAGCCATCTTCCCTTCCAAAGACCATATCAAAAGGGTCCTTTGGCAGGTAACCAAATCATGTCTCAAAAGGTGAACACTGCGTAGATGAATGCATTGCTCGATTGTAGGAATGATGTACATATGGGAGATGTTTATCCCATAACTTGGGATGTTTCCCACAATAGCCTCGTAGCAAGTGTACCATGGTACAGTTGACAACCTCTATCTGTCTGTCAGTCTGCGGATGAAATGTTGTACTTCTTTTCAATTTGGTGTCCATCATCTTCCACAAGCTGGTCCAGAATTCTCTGAGAAAGTGAGAGTCCTGATCTGACTCAATTGATGTGGGTAATCCAAAATGGACCCAAACATGCTAAAAGAAAATAGAAGTAGCCTATTCTGCAGTGATCTGCTTTTTACAAGGCATAAGAATACACATCTTGCTAAAATGGTCAATGATGACATACAAATAGTCATGACTCTTTTTAGATAAAGGAAAACCTCCTACAAAGTCCATTGACACACTTTTCCATGGACGACTCAGAATAGGGAGTGGTGTGTAGAGCCCGAGTTTTCTATTAGAGGGCTTTGAAACAAAACACATCACACAACCCTTTACATAACGAGTCACAATATTTTTCATATGAGGCCAAAAACAAAATCTTTGTACATGACATAAAGTCTTTTCAAAACCAAAGTGTCCAGACACAAGAGAGGTGTGGGCCTCTCGAATTACATGTACTCTTTCCCCTGTGGTAATACACAATTTACCAAGGTGATACAACAATTTCCCCTGCAAGTGATAGTTGTCCACCTGTGAACCATGGGTTATTTTTGCATAAATCTCCTTAAAGTCATCATTGTTAGCACATTTTTCAGCATAACTCTCAAAATAAAATGAAGCATTATGCAAAATAACAAAAGCCGAAACAGGAGGGCGAGATAGCATATCGACTACTTTATTGCTAGTGCCCTTCTTATACTTTATTACCAGATGAAATTGTTGAAGAAAACCCATCCACCTGAAATGACGAGATTGCTGCAACTTGGTTTGTGAGTGAAGGTACTGCAAGGGTTGATGATCCATATGGATGATGATCTTCTTGCCGATCAGGTAGTGTTTCCACTTTTTCACACTTTGCACCAAGGCATAAAGCTCCTTGTCATAAGTGGGATAGTTTATCACAACTTGGGAAAAATTCTCAGAATGGTAACAAATCGACTTCTTTTGTTGCATCAGTACAACTCCCATGGCATAACCACTGGCATCGATTTCGATCTCGAATGGCTGTTGGAGATTGGGTAAGGCTAAGACTGGTGCGGTGCTGATATTTTCCTTCAATGTTTCAAAGGACTTTTGCTATCTTCCTCCCCGTTGGAAGACCTGTTTCACACTTGTCAATGAGTGCAAAGGTGTTGCAATAACAGAGAAATTAGTAATAAATCTCCTCCAATACTGGACTGCACCTAAAAATCTAAGGACCTTGGTTACACTAATAGGCTTAGGCCAATCTACAATTGCTTCAACCTTAGAGGGATCAATTTGTAACTGCCCATGACCAACAATATGACCTAGGTAACCCAAAGAGGTTTTCCCAAACTCACACTTTGACAATTTTACAAAGATTTTTTATTTTTTCAGTAAATCAAGCACTTTCTTTACATGACACACATGTTCAACCCAACTTTTATTGAAGACAAGTATATCATCTAAATATACAAGGACAAATTCATCAATGAAAGGCCGAAAGAGATCATTCATGACCCTCATAAAAGTGGCTAGAGCATTGCAAAGTCCGAATGGCATCACCATCCATTCGAACAACCCCTATTTGGCCTTGAAGGTGATTTTCCACACATCTTGCTCTGCAATTCAGACTTGGTGATAACCACTGCACAAATCCAATTTGGTGAAATAAACAACATTCTTTAATTGATCTAATAAGTCATCAATGCATGGAAGAGGGTAGCGATTTTTCACCGTAATTTTATTTAGTGTGCGGTAATCCACGCACATCCTCTGGGTGTCATCTTTCTTTGGCACTAAGACAATTAGTGATCCACATGGAGAAGTGCTCGGCCTGATGATCCCTTGGTCTAGAAATTCCTACACCTGCTTCTTGATTTCTTCCATCTCAATGGTCGACATCCTGTACATGCCAATATTTGGCAAAGGAGTGTTGTGCTGCAAATGGATTTCAGGTTGGATTTCCCTCTTCGAAGGTAATCCCTTTGATTCTTGAAACAACTCATCAAAATTAGAAATTAATTTGAATAATTCCTATTTATGTTCCTGATCATATCCCTGGAAAGCACCAACGAATTCTGCGTCTTTTTCCCTTACTACCATAAGCATACAACCCTTACTGGAATTCACCAGTCTTTTCATTTGTCCAACGCTTACAAGGCTGACATTGATTTTATTTTGATGAGCCCTTACTATATATTCTACCCCATCTTTTGTGATTTGGTATTTGTTTTCATGACGGAAAAAGAATGCCTTTCTATCATACAGATATGGACTTCCTAACACCATGCCACAGATATCCAATGGTATTAAGTCCTGTTCTACTTCATCCACTAGCTTAGAGGTGATCACAAATTTGACTTTACATTGCTTGGTGACATTCAATTTTTCTTTATCATGTATCCATCCAAGCGGGTAAGGTTTCGGGTGTGGTTTTGTTTCTAAACCGAGTTTCTTTACCATGGCTTCTGCAATGAAGTTTGCTTGGGATCCAGTATCAAACAAAATTTCAACTTTAGTATGATTTACAACAACTCTAATAAAAACAGTTCAATTCACTTTTTGTCATTAGGAAGGGACTCATTTATAGAACTGGTGCCTTCATGCGATTCAGAATTAACATGAGGTGTAAGAGTAGCTTTTGTTCCCACTGCTGTGATCAATGCTTCATCTCCAGAAACTGATCCAAGGTCCTGCTGCGCAGTCGCCATTGTCTTTTGCTTCCCTTTTCCTCCATACTTCTTTGGATGGTTTTTTGGGTGATGTTTCCAACAGTGATTGTCATCATGGCCTTCCTTTTTGCAGTGATTGCAATACGACCTTTCTCCTTCTTTGGTTGCTACCGTATTCTTCTCCTTTCCTTTCCATTTCGCTTTAGATTTTCCATTGGGAGGTTTGAACGATGGTTTTTTGGACTGATCATCTCTTTCATTTTTCTCGTGTTCCCAATATGAATTGCCTTTACGCTAGATGAGTCAATAGTGATTGGTTCAAACAACAACAATGAATGAATAATGTAATTATGTAATGAGCCAATATACTTAGTTACAACTTCAGGTGTATCAAGTGCAATACCCAGATTCAATGCTTGCTTTCTAAATTCCTCTGTAAAACTCTGAACATCCTGACCTTTGCCTTGCCTTAAATACTGCCAATTCATTAAAGCTTTTTTCTTGTATCCTAAGGGATAAAATTGTTCCTTTAACGCCAAAATAAAATCAGGCCATGAGGAAAAGAGGTTACCCACATTCTCACTGTGCTGCAATTTGCTCTCCCACCAAACGAGAGTGGCGTTGCTCAACCGTAGAGAGGCCAGCTGAATCTTTGTCTCATCCTCCATGATCTATTGAATCCTTCAGTAGACCTCAATCTGCCTAATCCAATTATTAAGCTTCTTTGCATTACTTTCACCATTAAACATGGGAAGATAAAATTTAACATCTAATTTAAAGAAAGGTTTCTTAGATGCATCCTTTGAATTTATACGATTATGGTGGTGAGAGGAAGGAGAACCTTCACTCTTAGAAGGAGAAGTAGGGGGTTCTTCTCCACCATTCCCATGTGCTGAACCTTGTTCTTCTAGGTTTCTCTCCTTTGCTTTCTCCAGCCTTAAAACCAGCTGACTAATATTCTCTACCATTGAATAGAAAGTCTTGCAGAAATTGGGCTCCTCTTCAAGATGAGCTTCATCTTTTGCCATGTTTCTCCTTCGATGTGCATGCCCTGCTTCGGGATCGAAAGGCTCTAATTCCCCTTCACCTCTTCGAAATCTGTCTCTTGTTAGCATACAAACATGCAATTCACATCTAAAAAAGACCTGCTCTGATACCATTTGATCCAAGGGTATTTTGCTTATAGATGTATGAAAAGAATCACATGTAGAAATTGCATCTTAACTCAGAGATTTAATGTGCACACATAAAAGAAGAAGGAACACATAGAAGCACAAAAAGAAGAAAACAAGACTTGATAACAGAGTTTTTCCAACTTAGACTACGTCTCCAGGCCCTGCTTGATCAATGGGGAGGCCTTCATATATTAAATGGCATGAAAAGAAGAGAATTACAATCATCAGTTGCATAAAAAGAGGCTATACCTCTATTCTAGACATGGATATGAAATGGAGACCTCAGATGGAGAATTGGATAACACCAATGCGTCTATGGCATTGCGAGGGGCTGAAAACATATAAGACTTGTCCAAATCAGACAAAGTGCACTATCAGCCACCTGAAAGCTCTCCTGCCAAAATGAACTACATGTTGAAAATCCCTCTCTCGTACCTTTTCCAATCATCAGGCTTTTATATGTTTCATTTAGGACAAAGGCCGCTTAACAATCAGAGGTTTGTTCTATTGGAATAGAAACCATTTAGGTAGAAGGGTCGGCGGGCACAACTAACCCATTAAAATAGCCTTTTTATTGCTTAAAACGATAATACAAAAAACCCGTCAAACCCTAAAAGTTCTGACAAAAACCTTAAGAAACGGATCTCAAAGTTCATCAAATCAGGCTCATAGATCCATCGGGTCTGGCCCCATATCACAATCAGCACATCGCTCTTCAATGGCCCTTTATCCCAAGGATCCACTGATCATCGATCTCCGATTGCCAATCGCCAATCGGTACATCAGCACGATCAGATTGGTGTATCGCATCACTGCGGCTCAGGGGTCCTGGTCCTTGGTCTTGCTTATCATCGATCAGTTGATCACTCCAATCGTCGATCGCGATCGCAAGTTGACTCTGCCCGGTTCCGATCGCTCCATCCCGATATCACCAATTACCTGCCCCGATTGTGATTTAGTCGGAGATTGCTAATAGAGGGGGGGGGGTGGGGTTCTGCTGTTTCTTCTTAAGTCTACCCTTCTGGACCCTCCGATTGCAATTTTCCTTCATAAGGCTAAAAATCCATTTTTAAGAGAAAAGGCCTCATTTTCCAAATGAACTAAGGCAAACTCTTTCTGCCACAACTTCATCATCCAAACTCGGATTGGAGTGTCATTTGCACCATTGGAATTAGGGCGACGAGCACTTAGATTTGATTTTAGGATACTAGCTTTTCTACCACTTTGAATTTTTAGATTTTCCATGCCATTGTATCTGAAGATCCACCTAGATCATGTAGTTTACCCAGCTTGCTTCAAGAGTCATACATGGTTTCATGCAAAACTAACCTATGAACGAAACAAGAAAACGAACTAACAATTAACAAAGAAAATAAAGAGTAGAAGAAAAAATGAAAGCGAAGCAAGTAAACAAGCAAGCAAGCAAACAAACAAGCAAACAAAACATGTAAGAAAACAAGCATGCAAGCAAACAAATGAAAGAAAGCACTACTCCTACTCCTATATTAATGGTACATGGGCGTAATCATGTGAAGTGATACTTCCAATGCATGCACCGGCGCATTAGTAGACCCATGTTGGTGAAGCTTGGTTCGCGAGCAACCAAGTTGCGCGAACTATCAAGCAAGAAAGATATAACAATGAAGACATCCACACTTTTAATTCAAAGTGCCCACGAGACATAAGTGAGTGAATGTGCCTGATGGGTAATCCACGGACCTATCATGGTGTTGTGTGACACTACATGCAACTTTGAAGCATAAGCACACTCTTGACTATGACATGCAAGCAAACGAAAGAAACAAAGACAACTTGCATCGCGCATGAGTGCTTGCAATGTAAGACTCCTCCAATGCATGAGCAATGGGATCATGTAGTTCGAGTGGAGGAAATAAAATATGAGTGTTAGATTGATCTTGAGTGCATATAGATGAGTGATGAGGAGCCTTAAGTGTTTGAATTTTTTTTTATCGGAAGCGAAACCAAACTCAAGACAGTGAGGGCCTGAAATAACCATCAGCTTAGGCTAAAGTGCCTTGAAAGTCTATGGGGTTTCGATTTTGTAGGCTAGTGTCTTTGATGGATTAACAACGAGTGAATCAACATCGTGATTGGATAATGAGATGAAGAGATCATGACACATCCTTATGGTTTGATGAATCAAACAGAGGGGTAGATGAGGAGGAAGGATGTTCACCCTCTACGTTGCCAGAAAAAGCAGATGAAAGATCAAGTGGATTTCCAATGAATGATTGGTCCTCTCTGTTGTTGGATGATGGGCTAACATATGGTGTGTCTTGTGAAAGATCAACAATGGGTGCATTTGTGGATGAAGACACACATGCGAAATCATGGATGGCAGGCTCACCAATGATTTTAGGAAAGAATGGAGGGGGCTCGAATGAAAGGGAGTCATCCTTCGCCAAGTGTTGATGCTCAAGCTCCCACTCATACTATTCATGAATAATAGTGCATGTTGGTTGTGCAACACCCAACTCTGTTAGTGGGTTCTTCCTCATTCACAACAAGTGAAGAGTCCAGAATGGACTAACACAAGACAACATCATCTGGAGGAACACCTCAGTGTGAAGATGGAGGTCGAAGAAAAGAATGCATATGAGAGCTCAAAGGACTCGCAACCAAATCTACGTGAAAATTGAGTGGAGTGATGTTGGGAGAGTGTGAAGGATGAATAGGTGTGTGAGCATGATCCTCAACATCACTGGGAGGCGGATATTCAGTTAAGACAGTGCCTCCTCCCACATGATATTGGACAGTTCCATCAAAGGAGAATTTTGAGCGAGGCTTAATATCAAGCTTCCTCTTGGGATGGGCATATTTATTAAGGAAATACTCAAACCAGTCCCAAAGATAAGAAAATTTTATCTGGCTCTTCGAAGCTTGAAACTGCAAGTCATAGAAGCGTTGCCAAAAATCAGTGACGGATTCATGCAGATCCCTTCGATGCTGTAACAGTTTCCGATCAAGATAGTCTAGATCAAAATGATAGAAAGTGTCTTCAATGAGATCACAGAAGTGCTCAAATGAGTGCATTGTGTCAGCCAGTAGGTTGATCACCCAACAAAATGGAGATTCACGAAGAGTGTATGCAAGCAGCAAACTGGCATGTTCATCAAAAAACTCATCTTCCTCATAAATCATGAAAAGAAAGTTATATAAGTGCTCAGACCAGGCCACTTCACCTTCACCATCATATGTGTGAGTGGACAAGAGATCGAAAAGATTCCTTGAGATGGAGACATCTTCACTATTGAAGAAACACCTCCGGGGAAGAATAGTGCAAGACTCCATGAAAGATATGTAGAGATCCAAAACTGGATGAGAGGGAACTGCTTGTCATTAGGCCCTCCTTCTAGCACCATAAATGTTGACAGTGCTCGACCCGCCAACATGTCAAGGGGATCTCCCTGGTAAGAAGTCCAAATTAGACCTCAAACTGTTTGGTGTAGGAGCCCCAGTAGTGGGTCATAAGGCAATGCCTTGATTGCAGTGTCGCACAGAGGCAAGTAGAATAACTCTGTTAGTAGCAAGTGTGTGACTGATGCAGTAAGTCAAGGAAGGTGTATGAGAGGTTCCAACACTTCGAAAGGGGAAGGAGGTAAAGGTGATTTAAATGTTAAAAGAGATTAGTCCCAACTCAGCTAGGAAAACACAACACAAAGGAAATGCACAACTTCTGGTGGATCAATCCACTCGGATTCGGAAGTCACATCATACAAGGTAAGATAAGACATACAAAACTAATGGATCTATCCGAGACGAGTGCGACAATTGTTATAGCAAGGTTCAAGTTAAATTTTTTTCTGATGTCTGGTAGAGCAGTCAACACGGATGACGACATCATTAACAACATATTCAACACATTAACAACAAGATTCATATAATTTCATGTGAATCAGTTCATACACAAGTACCTAAGTTAAACAACACATATCATTAAAGAAACCGGAGTAATCCAACTACAATAACAACATATGCATGAAAATGTGTTGGCTCTTATTATATAAAGAAGTGTAAGTCACAATCGTACAATACATCCATGTAAACTTGCTAGCCCCAACAATGGAACATTATAGCCACATCTGCCTGCTCCTCCAAAGAGATGTATTAGCTCTGTGCAGGGGAGAAGCCAAGGCGCACTACAATACTATCCAAACCTTCTTCAAAATATTCTTAGTAGAAGTTTGGTTGACCAAAAGCCTATACAATGAGTTATGAGGGACTATTTATAGCAAAGGGTGGGGTGACGCTTCACATTCCCCTTTGTGAACATTCAACTACCCTCATGACTCTTCACCTACTCTATGATTGTTACATTCACTATTGTCACTTGAGCTACACTTGACATGACTCAACATTGCAATGCACATGTACTCATGTGAGACAACATGGCTTGAGCAAGCCTTGCAAGACATCACTGACACTCAATCCACTGTGGTAAGATCAACTCTTTGACATTATTTTGATGGTAAAGGTGGTGAGTTGATGCTAAGCTTGGTCATTCGTGATGGTGTGCATGCACCTCATGGTGACATCTTGTTGAAGCGAACTCTTGCCTCCATTGCAACTAGTGCATTGATTTGGCCCCTTCAGCCAACTTGTTTGCTAACATGCGCATGGTCTTCTCCAGTATGGCTGAACTGGAAACACATTGATGCATATTTTCGGTGTCGATCTTAAAGGGTGTGCTAGTGTTCATGCGCATAAACTTGTCGAAGTACATGTTCAGCTCCAGTTGGACTTGCTTCTTGTCTTCGCCTTGGTGAGTGTGTTGAATGGGTTTGGTTGCATGCATGTGCACAATGACATACATGGTGTTGAATCCCTTGCATGCAATCAACAACACTGCTCACCATGTATGCTCCGTGTTAGCTGTTATGATGGATCTTTAACTTGTACGGGTGCAGTTTCATCCGTAAGTGCATGTTGCACCCACTGTTGTTCCTGATCTTATTGCAACTCACTCGTCTGTCTATGCAGCTTTATGTTCTTCCTTGAGTTGTTTCTTTCTGCACATGAAAATCCTTCATCATTCCATTCTCTGTATTCATGCGACCTTCATGTCGTGTCATCACATCATATCTTGAGTCTCCAAAGTTGCCTTCATTATCAGTGGATCTACTTGATCTTGCAACTTTGTTCCGCCTCTATGTTGTCAACAACCTTCCTCTTACATTCGTTGTGTTCGCTACATTCGGTATCCTACCTTCAGTTGTTGTTCATGATGCTTCTTATTGTGATGTTGTTGCTTGATGTCCTTGTCTACAAACAACTTGATGTCTTCATGAGTAGGCAAGCTCATAGACACTTGATCGACTACATCCCCAAGCATGATCTAAATGGTGTCTTTATCTCTGCTCTCTTGGAAACCATTGTACCTTTACTGTTGAGAGGTAGATGAACACCTGCAATACCTGGAGACATGGAAACACTCATAGCAAGCAATCTGTCAGTCGAAAACCAAAATGAACATGAGAACTGACTTGCAACATACCTGGGTAAATGATCATGAATGTTGTGAAATTTCGGTCGGGAGGTCACGAGACCGACTACCAAGATTGCTCAAGGCACAACTTGGACTATTGGGAGACTGGCTGACTATTGGAACTATGAATGCACAGTCCAATCTGACTGCTGACTATTGGGATTGTGCAATGCGCAATTCCAGCTCGGAAGGACTCATGGCCCAAGGATAGATTTGCGCAATTTATTAGGCCAAGCAGCCATTGTCCTCCAGAAATGTGCAAAACAGTCTTGGAGGCTAGTGTTGGGCAGGAATAGCAGATCTGGAGAGGAAGGTGAGCCTTCCTTCCCCAGATTGTGCAATGCAGCCTTGGTGAGGGCAAATTCTAGGCCAAGTTTGGCCCAACTAACCGACAGGAAACATAAAGAAACTAAGACAATAAATTCATGGCAACACTAAGTGATAGTAGAATTGATTAACAGTGCATGCAAAACATGAATGAAAGATTCAACAAATAGATCAACATGCATGGGGGTGAGGGAGCTTGCCGGATTGGAAAACGTCTGTGCAAAATAGTTTCATGCATGTGACAATAGTGAGATAGAAATGAAAACTGAAACAGAGCTAGGACGTAAATGACAGCAAGCATTCAAATAAATCAAGTAAACAATACTTCCACAAGCGAAAGCACAAAAATCGGCATAAATGCAACACAAGGCATGGGAAGCAGGCATATCAAAAAACAGCTGAGATGAATGTGTTGATTGCTCCTAGATGTGATGTGGGATGTCAGAGCTGCAAGATTGATGTGAGGAATGAGCTCTGTAGTGTCCGGTTGATGATTTTTTATAACATTAAGGTCATGACGCGCATGCCATGAATCTATGGGAAACGACACTTTGTTAGAGATTTTAGAATTTCTCCTTACATGCAACCTCCAATTGCTAAACATAGATCCCTGAAACAAGGGATGCCTTTGCATGCTACCTTGGGAGAAGAAACCCATGAATGCAAGTCTATTTTGCTCAGTCCCGGAGGGAACCGGTCAACTCAACTTCATATGCAAGAGACTGCTCGACTGCTAGAGAAAAATGTGCATTTTTAGCTGGGAGTTGGGTTGGCTGCCCAAGAGATTTGCTCAATTTTCAGGCAGAGCAGCTGACTGCTGCCTAGATTTTTGCAAATCCTAGGCTAAATAGCCTACTGCTAGTAAAATTTGTGCAAATCCTGCTGGGAGGGTTGGCTGGTAAGATTGCGCAATTCTAGAGCTCAACAGGCTGTCAGAGAGGATTGCGCAATTCCTAGTGGGAATCTTGGTTTCCATCTAGAAATGCACAATTTTCAAGGGGAAGCTACTTAGCCTGTAGTAGGACCAAGTCCAGGTGAGCAGCCTATGAGAGAAATAGATCAACTGTGATTAGCGGGCTACCTTTGTGCGAGGAAAACACATTAAGCTTGAGTACTTGATGAAGCAAGACAAAGAACTATGTGAGGTTGGTAGGGAGGATCCAAAACATGCCAAGGAAAATTTTTGGAGGGTGGTTGTAGCCGCTACAACATGGATCCAGTATGAAATATTATGAAACATGGTCCACACAGGTTTTGAGGGTGGGATCCTTTAGTGAGGGATTCGAAGCTTCCTTCCAGTAGTAGTTGGAGAATTTGTGTAGGGGGTAGAATCTGGTAGGAGCCGGTAAATGAGATCAGGGGGTTGGAGCTCCCTTCAAGTGGGTGCTAGAGAATGAGAGAAGGTTGTATCCTTTTCCAACTAGGTGCCTTTGTATTGATATGAGTCTGTGCCAGTACAAGATTGTAGATGTTTTCCTTTATAATAAAAGAATAAGATAGAGACTACAACAATGATTTTCACCCACATTGAGTTTCCACCTAAAAATAATGGTGTTCTCATTTTTTTCTTATGTGTGATGGTTTATTATGCTCTTACTACTCATGGTTACTGTTTAATTAATGTATGATGCACTGGTTAAAGATAAAAAGATGATGAAATATATGAAATGTTAGTTAATTGGATATACATTGTTTGTCTTTACTGAAGTCGTGTACATACACTAGTTTCATGAATAATAGTAGTGTATAGAAATCAGAATATGAAATAAAAAGTTTAGAGCGAGTTTAAAATATTGATCCCCCACACCCCCCCACCCCTTGTCCCCCCTCTCAGTATTTTTCCCAACAATTGGTGTCAGAGCAGGTCACTCGCATAATCTTAACCACTTGAAGTGGATTAGGGACAATGGGAAAGAATATCAAATGAAGAAGTCAATTCAGGAGAACAATGACAGTGAAGCATCTGATGTTTTGGAAATATCTGCATTTATGAGTCAAGAACAATTTGCAATAGAAGAACAAGGCAAGTCAGAAACAATGGACAATAAAGTTATGTTTATGCTAAGTAATGATAACTATCAAGAATGGAAAGAAGAGGTGAAGTCTAAGTTAATGAACCCAGGATATAATGTTTGGAATTTAATGTGTAATGATTGCACTAAAACTCCTCCATTAGGTGAAGAATTACAAAAGAATATTGTAGCATTAAATGAAATCTTTGGTAACATACCTGATTCAGCATTAGAAAATATTATGCACTATGAAACTACAAAGGAAGTATGGGATAATCTATAAGAAATCCATGAAGGAAAAAGAAAGGAAGATTGCTCATCAGGAGAACCAACAGGTAATCTTATTTATAAAGAAAATAACGATGTATCAAAAGGTAAGTATGTTATGTTAGATGGAATTACTGATTCAAAAGAAGACAGGGTAGGGGAATTTCTCAATATTAGAATAAAGCTTGATTTTGCTTTAAAAACGATTAACAATCTTAAGGATAAGCTGTCAGCATATGATAACAGGGATCATGTTAAATAAGTAAGTGTTGTAGTAGAAGCTAAATAATATTGTGAAGGAATTAAAGCTAAGATCGTATCTCTAAGAACATATCTTGAAAAGTCAAACAAGTGAAGTGAAGAGTTACTTCAAGTATATGAAGAACAAGAGAATGTGTTGAAGGAAGAGATTATCAAATTGAAGGAGCAATTGGAAGAAGGAAGAAGTATTGGGAAAAGGAAGAACAATACCAAAGAAGGGAGGTTGAGGTAAACATTCTAAAAGGTAAATTAGAATAAAATTATAAACACTTGATATTTCAAGATAGTATTAAGATTTTGGATAACATTCTTAGTAATCAAAGGTTTCCTTCTATTAAATTTGGTCTTGGTTTTCATGAAACTATAAAATGTGAATCTAGTTCACATGCTTGTACAAGGATATTGAAGGATAACAATAGGAAATGTGAAATTCTTATTAAAGAGATAAGAAGTCAACTAGATCAACATCCAAGGAAGATGAATTTTCAAAATAAATCATTTGCTCCCAATAATAGAAACATTAATCAAATATTTCCTCTTATCAATAATGTTGAATGCTTTATATGTCATAATTATGGACATGTTGCAGCCAATTGCAAAAGCAAATTATTTGGATCTCAAGCAAATAGCCACTTCGCATGAAGATCATAAGCTCCTAGGTACTCATATTTATTTAAGGGATATTTTTTTTCTTGCAACATATTCAACCACAAATCTATTGATTGCAATAGAAGGAATATGAAATGGACATATAATGATTCATCGGCTCCATTTTCTGGTCATATAAGATGTTATGCTTGTAACAAGTTTAGACATGTAGCAAAAGAATGTAGGAACAAGTCAATGAACATCCACAGACAACATGGCAAGAAATTAGATAAGAATATTGTTACCAAAAGACCTGAGAAAAATGGATCCACCAACACTTCTCATAATAAGCAAAAAGAAGAAGAACAAACAAGGTGTGGCCTTGCTCTTTGCTCATTTGAAGATGAATAAGAATGGTACATTGATAGCAGATGCTCTCATCACATGGCTAGAGATAAGGACAAGTTTTATTTTCTCAAGAAAAAGAAATATGGTAAGGTGATTCTTGGAAATAATGCTCCAACAAAAGTTATGGGAAAAGGTAGAATCAAACTTGAGAAGTATGAAAAAGTAGTTGATGCATTATTAGTTCAAGGGCTAAAGAAGAATATTATAAATGTAGGTCAAATGGTTGACAAAAGACATATAATTGGGTTTACATCAAGTAAATGAAAAGTTATAGACTAAGAAATTGGAAAGGTTATAACAAGAGGATACAAAAATCTAGACAAATTATATGCGCTAGCAGAGAAGAATCCAGACAAAAATAAGAGGTATAATTCCTCTTCTTCCTCAGATTTAGAATAAAAGGAGATAGTTCCCGCAATAGTTTATTTTATTTAAAGCATACTTCTAATAGTGACTGCAGAGGTGATGTGAGGTACATGACCTCATGAAGAGCAGGTGATGATTATCAGGTCCATAGGATCAATAGTGTATGATCTCAGGAGGAGTTATGCATGAGTATCTTTGTTATTGTTCTCTATTTTGGTTTGATATTAATTTTGTGAGACTTATACTTCTAACATTGCATTGATGAAGTAGCAGTGAAAAAGAATATGTATGGTATGTTCAAGGGGAGTTGTTGTTATGAAAATTTCAACATTTTACTTTTTGTACGTGGATCTCATGAAGGACACTCATGTGTATATCCGAGTTTTTATCTAGACAGTCGCATATGTTTCTCTAAGATGGATAAAGGTGGCACAAACTCAAGGGGAGCTTATCATATGCTTTCATCATATCAATATTAATATTCTGGCACTGACAATGTTTTATTGCAGGTTGTTAATAATGCCCATGTGATTATTTGATTATTGCTTCATGATGGCTCATGAGATGTTGCAAAATGTTATTTTAGTTGTGATTCTCTGATGATTTTGTTGATTAATGAGATGGACATGATCAGTCTTGATGATAAATATTTGGCACAGGTTCAAGGGGAGAATTTGATTTGCTTCTAAATGTTCCATTGTTGGAATTATGGTTTCTTAAGAATTCCTTGTTGCATGAAGATTTCCATGATGAGTATATGTCATTGGTGACGTATAGTTGTTGTTGATATTGGTGAAGATACATATGTTGCTATCATTCTGTCATTAGTGATTATGAAGTCATGGATCATGCCTACATGTTGTTTGAGCTACATTTGGAAAAGTTGTTGTGTTTATTATGAGTTTGTTGATCAATTCTATTATATTTAATGATATATAATATATATATATATATATATATATTAATATATATATATATAATATATATAATATAATATAAATATATATATATATATATAATATATATATATCTGTTATGATCATTGAATATGTTGATTTATGATATGATTGATAAGTTATATGCTTTTTGATGTTGGAGGTACTCTTGGTTTTCACATATGTTGTTGGTGCATGAAAAGAATATGTATATGCTACTTATGGTGTTGTATTATAAGATATTAATATGTCCTTGATGTTCGTGGATTGTGGCTCTTCCTACAAATTGAAAGAGTATGTTGACCTTGATGATATGAGTTTAAGGGGATGAGTTGCTAACATAAATTTATTACTCTATCTTATGCTTCTACTTCAGTGCTTGGTGATGCTTGGAAGCATTGCATATTTGGTCACATGTTGATGATGTTGAAGATTGATGCTACATTGCCTTATCCTACATAGCTTCTTGATGATGAGGATGTTCATGTTGTTGTCTATGTTGTTACGATCAGATATTCATGTTGCAGGTTCTTATGTATGAGGGTTGTTGATGACTATAATGGTATTACTACCTCAATGTTGAGGTCTAGTTTTTGGTCATAAATGTCATATTTGTCTCTTGATGTAAAGCTAATGTAAAGACCCATGTTGTAAATCATTGTAAAATTCAGGCATGTAAGGGCTATTGGCATCAAGTCATGATTTATATGTAATCCCATTATTTTGGGCAATTAGTGTGATGTTGAGTCAAATATGTAACCCCACTGTGTTGGGTGATTGATGTAATCATGAGTAATTGGTCATAGGAAAGGTCACAATTGGTTGAGTCATAAATTCTTATTATTTTATTATATATCTTTAGAGGTACCATCATATGCTCGGGGGGAGCATGGTAAATATGTAGTTTTCAATAGATCAAACCTATAGTGATCCACTCTACAAAGGAGGAAAGAAGCCTTCATTCAACATTGGTTAGCCGTTTTCCCTTGATGTCAAAGGGGGAGAGAAGCTTGGTGTTTGGAGAAGAATGCTTGGTGAGAAGCCTTGTTATTTGCAGGAGTGTTTGCAGATGATTACAGGTGGTGACCAAACACCAAAGTGGTTGTCATCAAGTCCAAAGGGGGAGATTATTGGAATTATGGATAATGTGTTGTCCTTGATGGAAACGTACTTGATAAAGATGTCAACATAATGGTTATGTTTATGCTATAGCTAGTATGGATAGAGAAATGACATATAAAAGGAAAATGGATCGTAAAGGTGATGTTTGAGACACTTTACGTGGGTCATGAGAAGCAAGGTCGTGTACATACACAGGTATTGTGAAGAAAAGTCGCGTACATGATCTGCACCATGGTAATTTGTATACCATAGGTATTTACCATGGCATTGGACCATAGTAATGAGAGTGACAATGGTTATTTGAACCCGTCAAGGAATACCAATGACATTACTAAGGGATTGGCCTAAAATATTGTTTAAGAGTAAAGCTATATAAGGAAATGGATATCAAAGTGTTAAGTGTGTAGGAATTTACAGGGTAAGTTCCTCAGATAGAACACCAAAGGACACCACTCACAAATAGATTACAGATCAATACACTTGACGTGGTTAAAACCCTCAAAGAGGGAAATAGTCCATGGCCTAAGCCAACGTGGCCACTTTAGGCAATTTATTAATAAAAGAATGAAAATTTACATAAGCTTCTCTCATGAACGGTTACCCTACAAATAACCCTCCATGCTCTTTAAATAGAGATCATGAACCAATCGGGTGTTGTTATAGACATATTTGGGCACATCAACCCCAAACTTATATGTCGATAAACTAGGGCTCTTCGACCCCTAAAAGAGTTGTTTCATACCCTAGAAGAGCTTAGTTATCTGATTACATCATTCCCCAAAAGTTCCACCTGAGAAACCATTCGGAAATGGCCTAAACTGAACCATACTGATTGCTCCAATGGCAGGGTGCGATGCATACTAAGTGGTACACTGCTAGGGTGTGATGCATATTGATTAGGCCTTCTATAGGATGCGATGGGCGAGGATGGAAAAATGTCTGAGACAGTTTGCTAGGTGGTTGCTCATGGAATCTTCAAGAAACTTCTCCTATGCCACTTGCCTCTCTGAATTTTCCCAAGGATGAGTAAGAGATCCAAGAAATCTCCAAGTGGAACCAATTGTAACAGGTGGAATGACACTAATCAAACCCTAGAGATGACTCACACCCTTGCACACATCTATAAATGGATCCCTCATCTAAGAGATCCAAAGGTTGGAATATTGTGAATTGCAAGGAAGTGCTGGTAGTTTGTAATTGAGGAAAGAGCATTGTATTGTTGGTGTGATATTGCTATTTCATGAGGTGAAGAGGGATTGAAGCTGGGAGGATGATGCTGGATCAAACAACTGGGTTGTAATTCTCCCTTCTATTTAAAAAATTTCTTTAGGTTTTCTTCCGTATGATTGTACAATTGTGAATGTTATCATTTGTGAATGCTATCATTTGTTCATTATATATTTGATTCTATAATGTTTATGTTGTAATAGATCACGATGCTTTGACAGTTCTTTGTTGATGTACTTGTGTAGGTACTCTACAAGCAGGTTAAGTACAGAGAGGAGTTGCAAGCTCTGTCAAGGGGGAGAGAGATCAAGCAAGGGATTAAGGGGAAGTTCTAGGTTGGTTCCTTTATCTTTCTCTTATCTGTTACACATAGAAAAAATCATTGAATTACTTTAAGCTGTTGTTTCTAGGGTAGCTACCAAACCTAGAGGGCTAGTCGTTCGACAAGACACTAGTTTTCCCCGAAACAAGTGTCAAGCCACAAATCAAGTGTCACTAATACCAAGGAGATAATGAACCATCAGATCACTTCATGTCTAGAACATATCATGACCGTCCGATTGTAGGTTACAAATGTACATAGTAAAGAAACATAGTTTACCTAACTTTACACAAGACCATGGTATACTTAACTATTTCTTATGTATCGAAATATCCTAACATCCCCCCTTAAGAACAACTTGGGATATGATTGAAGGATGTACAAATATGACATAATAGGAGAAGGAAGGAGGCATTAGAGCCTATCCCCCCTTAGTGACAACTTCCTAAACTCCAACCATAAATCGAAGTTCTCATCCCTTTGGAATAGGAACAAGATCCCATGTATCATTTTCCAATAATAAACGATATTCTTCATTCATAGCTATGTCCTAATTTGGATGGCCTAAAGCTTCTATAAAGGTGTTAGGATCATAATTAGCTGAATCTTGAGCCAGTAAAGAAGAGGCTCCATCGAACTGAGAACGTGTACATCATTGATATGTAGGATCACCTGCAAGAGCACTTGCTGCATCCCGAGTAGCACGAACCCATTTTGGAAGCTAAGGAGCTAAAGGAGGATCTTGAGAAGGTGGGGGAGGATTGGCATCCTCACTATCATCATCTAAAGAAAAAATATTTTTAGAAGTAGAAGGGATAGAGAGAGGTGGCACATCTACCGAAACAAGCTCGTAGGCCAATATATTTTCAACAAATTTTACATCTCTTCTAATGGTAACATTTTTGGACTTAATTGGAATAAGTCTATATCCTTTGAGATCTTCAGAATATCCAACAAAAATACATTTTTCACTCTTAGGTTCTAAAGATTTATGTTTCTCATCTAAAATATGGGCCCATGCTTCACTTCCAAAAACATGAAAGTGACTTACATCTGGTTTAAATGAGCTCCATGCTTCTTTTGAGTGATATTCTTTAAAACCTTAGTAGTAGTGTGATTTACTATGTAATTTGCACAAT